>JAFFZR010017580.1:3036-23583 GCA_018397195.1 Lethrus apterus | reverse complement strand
TAATTTTTCCTACAGAACTTTCTTCTTTTTTAACGATCTTTTCAAGAATACGTTTTTCGACTTATGGTGCTATTTAATATTTTGGAGTTCTGAACATTGTGGACAAAACTACTCGTGATGCTGACTTTTTCGAGAAATAATAATATCACCACTCGATTCTTTAGTATGACTTTTATAATAAATTTTTTTATCCCAACTCTCTACGACTCACCGTTCTTTTAAAAAAATACTGATACGGGTGGTCTCATTCACCCTGTATATAAAGAATCTTCCGAAAAAAAAATTGCTTCGATGTCGTCCATCACAGATTACCAAGGGATTAATTTAGAAAGATGAGAAACAAAACTATTTTCAACTTAACTTTTTTTTAATGTAATTCTTAGAAAATGTTCACACGATTATTTGCGCCAGAATCGCGCGAGGCCGTTCCGAGTTTGCGATTTAAACGAAACGGAAACTTGCCATCGAGCTTATTATGTAATTTGACGCCGGAAATAACTTTTTGGCAGACCGTGCAGTCCTTACTAATCATTGCATAATACAATGTTAATATTAGATCTCCCGCTAGACTTGGATTCGCAGTGTGTGTTGGTCAAATTGCTATATCATTTTAGAAGATGTTTTCTGTTTTTGACTGTGATTTTAAATTGTATTCATGATGATTTTTGGCAGATTTACACAAAAAGTTGTTTTTCTTCGGATTTAATTAAATTTACAAAAATTATAGCTACTTCATCTTTCTTAGTTTTGTCACATTCCATTGTACAATGTTTAGTTTGGATATTTGACTTTTGAAATTTATTTTACTTTTTTTTTAATGACCACGTGAAAAATGTAAGTTAGTGTGAGGATCGTTTAAAATTGCCGTCATGTTCCATTTATAATTTAAAAATGCAAGCGATAAATTGTCGAAAAGTCACGTGTTAAAAGTTATGCATCCTTTTCTGCACGAATTCACGACCAAAAATCTGTTGTGTCGATTGGCTTTTGTGTCGTAGATCCTCCGCCATCGTTCGTCGTGTAACGGCACTTATCGCGTCGCGAGTTCGTTCATTTTTCATCGTTTTCTCCGCCGCGTTTATTGTACAATTGATATGTAAATGCTTGTGCACGCAAACCGCTCAGTTTTCATTAAACCGACGTTGAAAAGTGTACCGGATCGTCGTCGTGTCGGTAGTTAGTCGTACGCTTAATTAAATATGATGTGTTAATTACCCGATAACCTCGACTTGTACGTGTGTTTGTATCAGCACGCACGCTTGACACATTTTTCTCTTTGAAATGCGAATATTGCTGATGGCGTATTGCATAATTTGTGTTTGAATTCCTTTGGTGAATTAACAAATTGAAAAACTTGCTATAAAGTAATTTAAAGCATGTTGTGTCTCATTTTTTGTATTTATTGTTGTTTGAGTTGTTTTTTTTTTTTAGATTAACTGTTAGATTAAGAAAATAATTATTCTTTATATTCATATTTTGTATTTAATTAATTTTAATTAAATTTCTTGTAAAGTAATGAGTTTAAAAGGCTACATAACTTTTCATAATGAAATTTCCTTAATAAAAATGTCTCACATATTGTTAATGTTTGGGGATAGTGTTCCAAAGATTTTTCTTATTTTTTTTACATTTTTATTAAAGTTATGGTCTTTGCCGGATTAAGAAAAAATTTAGGCGTTATTTATTTTTTAAAAAAGTCGCAACGTTATTTTTAGCCTTTTATAAAAGTTTCTGTAAATGTTTTATTGTTTAAATAATTTGGATTTAAATTAAAAAAATATGTCGATATCTTTGAAATTTCTACCCAAAGAGAAAGTCTGAACCGTTGACATCCGAGAATTTGACACTAATAATAATTCATACGAAAAATATTGCGTCTACGTCGATAATTGTCACAAGGGAACGCGACGATGTACATAATAATTCTCGACATTATCGTCGGAGTAATCTTTGAAAAATGCTGAAAATATCCAATAACATCTCGAAACTTCGACTATATCGGGTCAGATATTTCACAAAGTTTTGTTTCAATTTTAAGTTGCGACGGCGAGAACCCTTCTCTCCCCTTCGCGTCCGCCCCGCGACACCACTTGCACGCCGAACTTTTGTGCACAAGTAAAGCTGTTACCGTCTTTTTTTGCCCTCGCGCCCGACGACGAAATAAAATTTTACGAATCGAAAACTTGAAATATAAAATTGTTATCGTCGAAATAAAAATATGTCGCCGATTACCGACGGACGATTTGGAATTTTCTACGCGTCGCGTCGCGTCGACTTCGACTTTACGTGCGGTTTCAGAGGCAGCGGAAAAAAAGATTTGAAAATCGAGTTCCGTTTGAAGTAATCGTGCTCCGAGAATTTTTAAATTTTTTTTTTTTTTTTTTTATTTTTAAATTGGAAACAATATTTCAGAAAGCACTATTTTTAAATTCGTTGTTTATTTTTATGGTTTTTTGTCACATAAACTTTCTATATTTTCTTCTTCTTTATCTATCTTGAAAATATGGATTTTTTTAAAAATATTTTTGATGGTTGAAATGGACAATACACGATGGAAAATAGTAATTCAGATATGATGATGATATTGATGATAATGTGAGTCGAAAAAGCCTTACAAAAATAATGATAATAAAGAAAATTTGTATATTAGATTTTACGTTGTCTCTGGACATTTACTGCGCGATCCAATGTCACCCTCGGTATTATTTTATTCGTCTGGAGGATCGGCGTTTCAATCATTGGCCAGACGGTTTCCATTATAAGCACAATTAGCTACGTGTTCATCGTGTGACACTCGACGAAAAATTCAATCAGGAGACAACAAGACGAGACACGTTTTGCACATACATTCGCCCACAGAGAACATCAGTCAATTACACTTGAGATGAGGTTCCTTATTTCATTTAGGTATCTCATACGCACATTTCCAGTACAATTTCCCTACTGGTGTATGCGCCCCATACATTTTTAAATGCGTGCAATTTTTTTGAAATTACGTACGTTTGACGAATTCGTCCTTTACTTCTAAAATCGTTCATTTCCTGTTTACCTTGATCGTTCTGCGTCGAAATTCGGTTGAATGACTTCACCGAAAATAACCTTTGTTGTTTGACGTCGTTCGCACCGTTCCGTTCGTTTCGAAACAAAGGCGTCGTAGATTTTATGTAAAGGGAGCGCGGTCGATGGAAGACGTATCCTCTTCCTTTTCGCTTTAACCTTCACCGATTAATAAACAGTGATGTAATCTCGAGGAATTTATCCGGCGAATGCTAAACGTTTTCCACCGTCTTTGTGCAGTTCGGTGCAAGATCTAGACGTTGCCTGATGTCCGCGACCTTGCAGATGACCTTCTGGCGACCGTTTTGCGGAATTTACATATTCTATGCGTAACGACAGCGCGTTTATGCTCTTTGTTGCGAAACGTTCGTCTTGTGTTGGGTTTGTCTTTGTCGTTTTGCTCTCATATCCGCGTTACGTTTGACGTCAGAACGCGAAGGAAAACTTTTCGGCCTTCGAACTAAAATGATACTTTACTTGCGATATGTTGTACGATGGAAATTATAAATAGATTGATACGAAATTACTATTATTGCAAATAAAAATAGTTTTTGTGTGAAACACAGGAGAATGCTTAAATTTTCTTTCAATATTTTTCACTTCTTCATCATTTTTGTTTGATTAAAAGGATAATAAAAATAAATCAACCCAAATTATTGTTTAAAATTACCTATTAAATCTTGAAAGAATCTTGAGTCGTCGTCGTTGATTTACTTAAACGTTAAACAGAGCGGAGACATCGTCGAGTTTGTTTAAGAACCGAGCTTGTTTTTTTGTGCCATTTTTGTAGGTCACAGTTTATTTGACGTCACCGTTCGTTGGAATTTTTCGTAACTCCCAAGCACAAACCAACCCAACCAACCTGTCCGTCCTTTCGTTTACGATCTCTTGATTTTCAATTTATTTTCTCCGTCGGTAATCCGCCGTTGTGTCTTCGACACACATACGTCTTTCGGAGACAGACACGTCGTCGGATCGACTTCGAAATCGTCGATGCACAAGTTATCGCGTGGGTTTCTCGAAATAACGGCGGCGCGGAGGTCGTTATACGATTACAATTTGCATACAAACAACGTTAGATGGCTATGTGCGCTTGTGCTTAGCAACAGACAGATTGTTATTGCGTCACCGATTGTACATACGTGTATGCGTGTGTGTGTGTGTGTGTGTGGCATTGCACCTGTTTTAAATTCTGCCAGTTGCTATGTACCTTGAGATTCTGAGACGGATTTAGCGCGGACGTACGGACCTGGACGTCTGGTCAGCGTCTGCCTGTTAAGTTCAAGGACGTATGTGTTTTAGTATGACGGACACTTTTTACTTGAAGTTTTGAATTGAATTGGATATTTTGAGAAATTTTCCCAAAATATTCTTGTTAAAAGTCTTTTTCTTTTTATTGGAAATATTTCACCATAATACCTGTAGGCATTTATAAAGCGGGGATTTTTAAAGACTCATAAATTGCGTGCGACCTGAAACTTCGATAACAAGTTAACGCTTACAACGTTTACAAAATCTTTCATTGAAAAATGCTGAAATTTATCAGCAAATGTGCGAGTTTTATTTTTTTTTTTTTTTTTTTTTTTTTTTTTAAGCAAAAGTGTGTCATATTAATCTACAGTTCTCCAAATGATATTTTTACGCTTAGCTTTTTTGAGTGCTTTCAATTGTAAATGGGGGAAAAAGAAAGCGTTTTCGATGCCTATTATCAAAAAAATCTTTATTTGGCATGCCTATTACCATTATCCTTGCTGTGGTCAATTTCTTCTAACCATCACCCGTTTTTCCAGTACCCTGGATTTTTATTTTCCTCTTACTTTCTTTCAATTTTTTCTGTCATTCCACCTTTTCCATTCGATTTTTTCCTCGATATTCATCCCAAATAATTTTATTGTTTTCAACTTCCTCCATACGTCTTGAAAATGGAAAACGAGCAAGAAGTCATAAAGAAATGTTAAATGCAATGGAGGAACTTTACCACTTCATCAATTTCGACAATTTTTGGTGTTCCGCAAGGTAGCGTATTGGGGCCTGTATTTATATCTGTTATACATTGCAAGTCTGCCGAAAACTAATTTGTAGTTCTTTCCGTTACAGATTTTATTTTAAATTATGTGGGCAATTTTTATGTATAAAATGTCACCGAAACCTTACTTCATTATAATCAAGTTTGAGTGGATATTCGAAATAAACCGAACAATAAATAACTAAAACATTCCATCTCTCGATTCGGTTTCGTCTAACGTTCCGAATAACGTTTATTTATGTGTGTGTGTTGCAGCAATACATTTTCAATTACAAAGACTCGCGACAATGTCAAGTCGCTTTAAATATACGACGCGCGGGCAGTAAATAAAAATATCTAATCTAGTTTTATATAAATCTTGCTCTCTCGCTCTTCGGTGAAGAGCAAAGACTTGGCTGGTTGATCGGTCAAGCATGGACTCGGGCCAACGCGAGGGAATTGAACTATTCACTCTTTGATTTATCTACATATTATGTTCCATGAACGCGCAAAACAAACACAACGAGCGCTGAAAAAATCTACGGGCACCTTCTTGCAGGGATTATGTTTGATTTACGAACGTGATTGTGCCCTTATACATTGCAAATGTTTGTTGAGATTTTTTTTTAATGTGTAGAAACGTAATAGTAAACGTCGAAATGGATTCTTTACAACGTCCATAAATTTATTGATTGGTACAAACGTTATTTACATTGTTAAGATTCATCGAAAATGACGTTGCACGAATTTCTTCATCGGTTCTAAAAGTTCGCGTTGTTGTATGTGCAAAGCCGGCGCCAGATTTCTCCAACATGAGCCGACACCACAACGGCCTGATTGGACGTAGGGAAAATCGATGCTAATTTCTTCATATGTGATTAATGACTTTCGTATTGATTTCAGCCGGGTCTTCTTTATGACTAGGCCTACGATGACTGGGGTTTCTGCGGCGTCACGTTTTTCCACGGAACACACTAAACTCCGATGCGAAAAGGGTGTCGGGAATTTATTATGTCTCGCGCACACGGGTCACTTGCGAAAATGACGCAACGTTGGAAATTCATTTTGTGATAAATCTCGCGTCGACACTTTCGAAATATTTTAATTGTCCACACAAATCATGTAAACTGTCGATAATGTGGACGCGAAAAGAATTTGGGATTTATGAACCTAGTACAGATATGCACGGTGCAAATTCATAAATTGATTAACCATGAAATTTACGACTGTGCATTTTTATCCTAATTTAATTTTTGTGTCTCCGGACGATGTATTTTTCACAAGTTGGTCAAAAAAATATTTATTTGTTGCTTGATATCTGAAAAATACAAAATGGATAGAAATTAATAGCTTAATAATCTCTTTCATCGATCAACTTTAACAGTTGCGAAATAAGCAAATTTATCTCAAAACTTTCACTCTTGGACTGCTTTCATAACTTTGAAGCTGCGGCATCTACGTTATGGAATCGAACAGTACGTATTCAACTGTGTATTCGTTTAATTTTTAAAGTATTCAAATCGAATCGAGTATAATCGAATTTATCGTGTGAAGAAGCCCTGCGGTGTTGGAATGATGTCATGTGGTTTCGGATTTCACGTCGTGTTGCACTTTTAATTACAATGGGGTAATAACATTTTATTATGCGCGCATACATTTTTTTACTATAATGTGCGTTTAAATACAATGTATAACGGACACATTTTCAACAAATTATTATTCTTGCCAGAAGTTATACAATGGTTCATTTATTTCAACATACAGCACATTTCGCTGCGAGTTACCTTGCAACTAAAAATATGACGTAAGTCGCTTTAAAACACTCTCACTTTGTTTGTTTGTCTCGGTGTTATAAAAATTTGTTAATGGGTTTTCGGAAGACACCGACGTAATAATACCACGAAGACTAATTATTATTGTCTTTGCACGTTTTGTTTTTCAATTTTCCAATGAAGTTATTTTCGTCCATTGTACAAGCACACGCAATTTTTGATCGGTTCAAAAATCCAATCAAATTCAATTTGGACGTATAGTTTTAATCGAATCGAATCGTCATTAACGTCGTTTTTTTCCACCATTTCTACCACCTACCGATAATAAGAGGTGACAAGATTTGTAAACTTCTGAGTTCTCCGACGACAACGATAGAAGTTAATAAGGGCGATGGCGCGTCAGAAAACTTCTGATTCCGCTTAATTAATGATTAATTAGTCGAATCCTTCGCCATCTGACGATTTCACAAATTTCTTCGCCTCGTTCGACTGATAAAACGAACCTTCCCCTCCGATCGCGAACTTTGATGTCCTTTTTGCATTTTTCCGGATTCATTACTCACCTCGATTCCGTTATTAAATTCTTACGCGGAGTCATAAAGTTTAAGGGTAATTTTTTAATGTACACTCCTTGATGTTTAATTAAAGGTGGTATCTTCCTAATTATTTTTCTACAAAAACTACTCTTATGATTAGGATGTTTTATGTTTACTTATCATTATATAAGAAAAATAACGGAAAAGCTTTTAAAGATGTTGACTTTAAATTCTTTTAATTTTTATACAGAATGTTCCAGAATCGTTGTCACAATTTATTGGTACTGTCGTTCTCTCAATTTTCATATATCTCCATCCATCCTTTTCCTCATTTTGAAGATGACGTTTTTTCATCTTTCATACTTTACATGGCTGGGTTTGCGATTTTGTTCTCGCGTTTTTCTTTTTCTCTATTTTTCCTCCATGTCATCACATTTTTCCAATCAGAAATTAAACCTTTTGTGTAATCGAGCTGCAAATTTCTTTCAACAAGTCGACATCTTGCTTTCAAAGTTATGCATAAATGCTGCGATCACGCCTTAACCTTATACGGTGGAGATTTAAATAATAAGATTTTGTGATAGAGATGTAAACATTGCAACCGTCTTCTGTTCCGCATGTTTAGCCACTCAGAGTCCTTTAACTTATGAGATATACGATCAAATTTTCTAATCCCATAAATGTACCTTAAGCAGGAGTTCTGGATTCTCTGAATTCTAGCTGCCGTAAAAGAGTCCAAAGCCGCATGAATCACCGGAGCGCAGTAGTTAAACTGTGAAAGAACAAAAGCTTCACATAATTTTTATTTTATTTTTATATCTATATTACGAAATGAATTTTACATTAACCTATACAGATATATATTACAAAAAATTAGATCGAGAACTACATTCTATCGGCATTTCCTTCATTATGAGTAAATATGCATGAATAATGCATGGGAAAACCTCATTTTTCTTCGTCGTGACATTGGAAAGGTCTTAGTAAATATTCTTAACGTTTACTTCTTGTGTTGAAATAATTATTAATTATTAATTTCTAGTTTAAATAACTGCGCCGAGAAAACTCGCCGGAACGATTTCGCTTGAACTTTATTTAATTTTTCCGAAGCCGACGCGACGTCTGTAGAATTTCAAACGTAATTAATAAAAATAAATATTTGATTGATAAAATCGATAAGTTTTACTCCCGATATGCATATATTTAATCAAAGTTTTATGTACTCACTGAAAATAGTAACGGACGAAATAAATCATTAAAATGTTCGCAAAATACGTTTGAATTTTGTTTGCTGAAAAAAAATTTCGATCAAATTTTTCACGGTACTTTTGATACCCATGCAACCTCGTCGTCGAGTTGTGTGGATTGCGATCGAGTTAGTGAAAAAAATCTCACTTTTTGATTATTATGGACGAAACTAAAGGCGCTACATGTATAATATTTTCGTCAATTTAATTAGCAACTGCACAGTTGTATTGATAGTAAAGGGATAAGACTGACGACATTGTGTAATAGTTGTATAAAATTTGTGCATGCTTGTAATTAACTGACAATAAAATTAACGACCTGCTAAAGATTGAAAGTTAAGGGCATTCGTTGAGCTTCAGGATAACATGAACATTTTATAGATTAACTAAAGGCACCCCAGAATATTATCAATATTATTAATAAATCTTGTTATTGAATCTTCAGTTACATTAAATTGCGCAAAATTATTGAACGTCTAGGGAGAGCGGTCTCACTTCATCTTAGCTTCTTAAAAAATATATTTTATTCGTAATTTCATTGTATGATATGAAGTTGTACGAACGGTAAATTAAAATGGTTCCATAAATCTCTTCATAAAGTTACGAAAGTTTCTCCTGGAACGTTTCGTATTATGCATTGTCTTTATTTATTTATTTTAACAACATTTTCGCAACAGCAACTCAAAACCTGCACACGTTTGCTTTTCTCCAGCATTAGCAAAACCCTCCACCTTATTAATCTTGTGTAAAAGTCGGATTGCGCGACTTGATAACCATCTGGTTCTGCGGTAATTTTATTTACGTTGCAGCGTCGTTTGTCTCGCCGTGCAAATAAACCGGTTTAATTTGGAGACTTCCAGAGTAACGAGCGATTTTTCAAAATGTACGTGTGCGTTTGTGTGTCTGTCTGTTCAACGTGAAACTTTCACTCGTCGCGAACGTCGTTCGCGCACAAAAAAGTGCAATAAATAATTGCGCTGTCTAGTCCAGAGTATGAGTCATGCTGTTACTTTAATTTTAATGTACTCCTTGCGAGCGGCGCAACTTAATCTCTGTTATAAGGGTAATTAATTTTGATAAATATATACGTCTGTGTTTGTGTGTGTGTGTAACCAGTTCTGGTGCGGTGAATGTGATTTATACCGCTCCGACAGACGAAGGAGGAGAAAGCGAAAAAAAGCCGAAACCAACTAGGGTTTCCACCTATTATGGTACAAGAGAATGGAGTCGCGACAGGGGGCGCTTAGGTGTGTATGATACGAACCCTTGTTAATCGATATTTTTACTATTTGCGTTTCACATTTCAATCAAATAATTCAAAACGCCTGTCGTATATTACGTTGCACAATCTTGAATGACTTGTATTTATCTTAACCCATTTCAATAACAAAGAAAGCCAACTATCAATTGATCAAAAGATTGATCAGATATATAAAGCATAGATGATATATTCCTTATGTTTTGAGTGTTATGTTCAAAGATGGACTGTGCCTAGCAGTGAATAAGGAATGCAGCCGATGGACTTTTTTTTAAGTAATAAAGATATTTTGATTTTCATAAGGGCCGTTCGTTATAAAAAATACGAAACAATTTTTTTTAGTGTTGTAAACCTTATTTCTATTATAAGATGTAGTATAACTGAAAAACGTATTAAAAAATAAACCAATTACTTTTAATTTGATTAAATTTACGAACCATTTGATATGATATTTTTGTGATTTTTCGACACGGTTCATTGCCCTGGATAATAAACCGGCAAATATTTCGACTCAATAAATACAGTACGTATTGTTCTCCTATTCAGTGCTCCGAATCGATATTGCGAGCTATGATGAAAAAACTGTTGCAGCAGCAGCAATAACGGCAGCAACTCATCACATTGAGGCTGGTCGGGGTTCGTTGCGGATGCAAGCGCACATTGATTGACATGACCCATTGCCACCGTACCGAGAACTACAATGGGGTCTCGAAAAACGGACTCGCATAAACTCGAACGGACGAAAATTGACCCGAAAGTACGTTCGAACTCGGAATTTTTAGAATTACAGATCGGCCTTGCCGTCAAATTTTCTTATAAAAGCCCATTATGCATACGTAACATCGGCGCTGTACGATCTATTTATAGAAAGCGTCGAGTCTTTGGGTCAGAAATTCATAATTCATGCGGTCTTCCGCCTACTATTCGTTATTTAAGGTGTTATTAATAGATGGTATCTTCGCCCTTTAGTTACATCGTGACGTCCATCCTGACATACGAACGTAAAATACGACACAAATTTCGTGTGCAGAAGGTGTTATATTATAAATCGGACATTCGAATTTTATCTTCGGCACAAAATACATTTTTTAATTTTGATGCTTCATTTTTTCATAGAACCTTTATATATATTTTTTTAAATTATATGTAATTTCCATTTACTTACTAACAGATCCAAAAATTTGTAAAACAATTTTTGTTATAAAATGGTAATGAATATGATTAACTTTAGAATTAACTTAAGACGTGATAATAAAATTATTACCATAGCTATTGCTATTGCTTTATTTTTTAATTTATTAAATATATTTTTACTATAAATTATTTTTTATCCTGCGATGGGAAACATCGCAAGCATTTTCAAAGTCGAATAAGTCGAAAGCCGATGAAATAAAAACACTTCGTTAAGCCACTGATGCACAAACGTCCATCTTCTAGTCTGCATCTTTGCACCAAACACCCTACCTACCTGTTCCTATGCTAGGGATTGCCTTCGTCGTCGCGATAATTCATCGGCAACGAGATACATTAGAAAAAGAGAGAACGATCGTATTTTCGAAGGGATCCGAGAAAGACAGATTTTGATAATGACATCAGCGCCTCTCACGT
The DNA here is from genome assembly GCA_018397195.1 of Lethrus apterus. Lineage (NCBI taxonomy): Eukaryota > Metazoa > Arthropoda > Insecta > Coleoptera > Geotrupidae > Lethrus > Lethrus apterus. The sequence goes on along the minus strand of JAFFZR010017580.1, from coordinate 12,100 downwards.
TTGCGGACGCAGTTAGAAACGGGCACGATAGCGTTCCCGTATCCATTTGCCATTTTGTTGCTTGCTCTGGGAAATTGAACAACCTTCGCTGTAACTTTATTATGATCATTAATGCCAAGAAGAAGGTGGCACGTGTTGTAAATTCAATGTAAAACGCTGAACGCCGCGCGATTTTTATTTTTGTTTCGCGTTCTGATCTGAGTTACATCACCGTATAATTTTTTAAATATTTTACATTTATTTGAATAATTTGGATTGTTTATATTTTTAAGATACATTGTACATTATAGCACTGAAATTACGAGTAAATTTTGTAAAACTGAAGTTAAGTATTTAAGAAAGCACGAAGTTGGCTGCCGGACGAGAGATTTTAATTAGAGACGTAGCCCGCCTTTTTCTTCCTTGATTATTTTTCGGTTAAGCGATTTTAAAGCTAGTTTGGTGAACGTTCTACAAGAAGTTAAATATATCTTGTTGATTAATATGTTTATCCAGTTAGATATTGTAGAAGCTTTGGATTGAATTAATCATTTTGTGAATTTTTTCAATTTTTAATTTGTACAATTTTTGATTTTGACAAGATGAAAGAAATTCTATCAACCGTCATTTTGTGAAATTTGAATTAATAACACGTTACTATTTGTTTAGTATTTTTAATGAAGAAAAGTTGATGCATTTTCTCTGAAAAGGGTTTCGTGTATCGTATTTTAATGGAATTTTTTATATTTACACTTGTTCAAATTCGACACCCACGTTTGCAAACGTATTGTTCGGAGATGAAAGGCGAGGAACGCGTCATCGAACGTATTTATTTCGCATCTCATCCGCTGACGCAAATTGTTTATCGTCGTCGTCGTCGTCGTCTAAAAATAGAAGCCACTTTCATTCAGATTTTCCGCATTATCTAGATCTGGATGACGGTAGAATTTTCTATCGGCGGAGCTCAAACCTTAACAGTTTCCTATTGTGTTTCTCGGCTCTATTTTAAATGTTCGGTTCGTTTCGATTCATTCATTTGGACGATGTGCGTCATCGTACGAATATAACACAGTTTTTGAATCACGAGCAAATATAGCATGTTTTATTATGTGGTTTGTCATCTCGAGATTCATTCGAAAAATTCGAAGAATATTTCTTCGTTTTTGTGTTCTATCGGCAATACGTTTCCCCCGGAATATTTGGAAAAATCTCAACAGGTTTAATAACGGCACTTTTTCCGACAAACAATAACATTGGAAAAGTTGCGATCGCACGGGATGAATCTCGAATGCAGTCGACTCTTGGCGTCATGCGTCGAAGTTTTTCCGAAGAACAGGGGCACACATTCGCGAGAAACTTTTAACACCATCCAACAAAGGCTAATCCACATCAGATTTGATTCTGAAAGCTTTCTTTACAAGTACACCACTCTCGAACACAGCGACGTGCTTTTTTCCAACACGAAATACTACGTACTAGTCTGGTTGCAGAAATGAAATAAGTACTAATTTTTTAAATTTTAAAACGCTTGGATATAATTAGGAATAAATAATAATAAAACACTAGGATTAAAGTTGGAAGAAGAAGGAAGATTGAAGGTATTGAAAAAAAAGTAGAAAAATATTTGTATGTTATTCTTTGTACAATGAAGCACGGCACCGTTTCAGGCATTCAAAAATACAGCTTTGATTAATGTCAAATTCTTGATTGTAATTGCTTGAAATTCTATTAGTTTTGGATTATAACGTTTGTTTCATCAAGTGGACTAATTATTTATAACAGATTGTTTGTAGTAATAAATATATTTTTATTGCAAAAAAAAAAGTTTTTTATTGGTTGCTTGTTCAAGAATAAAATGTTAAGTATAATTTCAAAAATTGAGTAAAAAACAAGAGATTAGGAACAATCCCTAAGGGCCTCCAGTTGGAACGGTTTTTTCTGTAGACGCCTTGTTACTATATAATTTTCAAACATATTTGCTGGATTGGAGACATTAAGCTTTAAAGCTTTAAGCTTCTTTATTTGACGTGCGATTTGTAAGTTTGACATTTCTTTTATACATCATACGTATGCCTGCCAACCATTCTTATACTTATTACTTATACTCTCACTATAAAATAAAAATTATATCATTGTTTAAATTAACCCGGTGATTCTGCTTTGATTTAAGTGTCCTTTAATGATTGTTTGTAGAAAACACTTTGCAAGTTTATTTTGCTCTTGTGTCAAATACCAAACTAAAAATTGTCAAATTTTGAAGTTAATTTGTATTTACGAGTACGAATTCTACGACCACGTCCGAAAGAAAATTAAGTGACGATATTTTAGACAGTATACGACGTGTCGACGTGCCCCATAAGATACAACTTGTTATGGCGTCCATGCCACGCCGCGTAAAGCTGTACGAAGCGATTTTCGCAATGAAAACGTCACTTATTACGGACGATTTGCACTTGGAAAGCGAAGCAACGACGGCAGTCTTAACGGTGATTTAACCATTTCCACTAAGCAGTTATGCGCTTTTCCGACTCCCGGAATCACGGGACTAAGTGCGCGCAATTGTTTCAGTCAGACAGATGGAGACGACTTCGCCTACGGCAACGCCACTTCGTCCACCGTCGTCTCGTCGCGGCAGTTATGATACGTCATTAAGCTCGGAGCACTAAATTGTATTTATTTTCGAGCGAGTGGGACTTTGTCGAGCATCTCTTGGCGTACTTGATTAGTGACTGCGGAGGCGGCGACGGGGACGACTGCAAAGACGAGTTAGGTAACTTGTTAAAACGTCGAAAATGATTGGTACACTCATCTTTAATTACGACCGCTGAATAGGTCTTCAGGAAGTGTTTCATCTAATTTTTCAGTTTTGTTCAATTCAACAGTTTCTTCCAAAAATACGCAAGAATACAAAGTGATTCGGTTAAAATTATCATGAAACGTTTGTCTTTAAACTAATAACAAAATTGTAATAAATAATTAATTTAATCCAAATATGTTAGGAGTTTGCAAAAGAAGTATGAACTTAAATAATATTATATTAAATCGGTAGATTTTTCGCTTTCTAGAACGTCTGGTGGTGTGCAGATAATTCTTTTCAGTCTTCATAGCCAATTAAATTACGGCTCGTTAATAGGTCGGTGTTTATCGTGCGGCCGCAAATTCTCGTTTTTTTCCTCTCCGGGCCATTAAAAAAGTAATCTATCAATTTGCGTTTCGCGCGAATGTTTAGTGTTCAACTAAACGCAGGCAGAAAGCCGTAGTGTATCGATTTTGTTTGCGTTGACAGAACGAGCTTTCAATTAATCGTATTGGCGTACGTACGGTGGTCATGTTAAGACTCGCCGACGCCTATTGATTCGCCGAAATGCCCCACCGGTTGAACGGCGCATTACATGCATAATAAATGGAATAGTAACGAGTGCCAAATATAGCCGAAATGCATAGTAGTAGTAACGTAACCTACATGTCCCTCAATTAAACGGTCGTCCTGTAATGCGCCTTGAAATGTGAGTGGTTGCGAAGCGAGAGCAAATCGCTACAGAACAATTCAGTTGACCTGAGCTAAATTTAACCGATTCTGAATCCCATTAGCAACGTATCGAATTATCGTCCGATATTAATTAAAATTTTTAAATCACGTGACTGTTGAACTGATAATTTTATACTTAAAAGAGTACGTTTACAAACCTTATTGTAGTAAAGTTTGCTTTAGTCATTAATATAACTACTTACGATGTCTCTAGTGTCTGAACTACAATTTTAATTATTTTGATGAATTATTTTTCTTTTATCAAGACATTTTGTGTACAAGATGCATCTCGTAACTATATACATTTATCGAGATTTTAACTGGAGCTTTATTAGCACACGACATGCATAATGCAAGTAATTACGTTACAATTAATTTTGTCATTAAACTGGATTTTATGCAAAAACATATTACAGAATCAAATTTTCGCAAAATCGTGAAATAAGATGTTAAATCCTCGTACAGTAGCATTTCTTTAAAATTTGATTTAATTAAGTCTAGAGGTTTAGGGTCTGTTTTAATTAATCTTGCTTCTTGTGTCTTGAAAGTGGCGAATGAGTTTTCAACTACGATTTCCCGAAACGGTTATCAAAGAGAAATGCGGGTAGGTGTGATCTACAATCATTTCGAAAATAAGTTTCAATAAAAAAATTATCTATATTCTGTGGACGTTAATCGTAGAAAAATACAAATATAATTATGATGATTTTTTTAAATATTTTGCGAAGATATGTAAAATAAGTACGTTGAAAATATTTTCTATACAAATATTTTTAAGTTGACATTTTGAGCTTTTAAGAAATCCGATAATATTGTTTAGTTTTTGTTGTAAATTTCTATTAAATTGCTACATTTAATCAGTCAATTGTTTGATTTGTGTTTATCCTCAGATATTTATTGAATGAGTCCAAGGGCGATTACATTGTACTTGGCCGAGGCGCAGAATTGGCATCCGTCCTAACACATGCAGACTGAGGGGTTCGGTGGACGAGCAGACCCGGGGACTCGGCGACGACGACTCGCTGGAACGTATTAACGATTACTTTCCGCTTCCAATAAACCATTCGGCGAGGCCGCTCGAAACGCAGGAGGACATAACTCCGGACCGGGTGGGCTGCTGGCGCCCCTTCCTTCGCCCGGCTTATATATGGATTAATTCAGTAAAAACTCTTATTATACACGACCCTGTACGTACATATTTTACCGAACGAGGATTTATGTTTCGCGTCGGGCGATTCTTTTGTGTCTTTTCGCCCTCTCACTCCTACACGGAGCGGTCGCCGAGAAATGAACGTCTCTTTCGTCGTACGTTATTTAAAAACGCGACGCTAACGCGTAACGTGAATTTATGTGGCTCCCTCTTTAACTTATGAGTAAAACACGCGAAATTTTTCTTAAATTTAAGTTCAAAGCTTGGCTATGTTTACTTGGTTTGAAATCTTCTTAATATGTCACGTGGTTGATTGGACCAGTGGCAGAAATTTGGTTCTTTATTAAAACTTCAACTTTCAACAAAACCTTTTGCGATGGTGAAAAGCTTTATTTAAGAACATTGTCAGATCACAAGTCTTTGTGAGAAGTTGAAAGTTTATTTAAGCTTGTGGTCAAGGACACTTAGCTTTCAAAGATTAAAAAATGCACAGTCAAATTTATAAACGAAATGTATTAAGTTTTTGAATATCCTTACAACGAAAAACATTCTGTTCTTGGAATTAATCAAAATGTCAGTTTTTTTTGTATTTTCCTAAATAACTTACGTAATTATTGCGTTGACCTCGAAGAATTAAATTCCCCTTTTAAATTACAGCGAACATAAAGCGTTAATACACCTAATATGGAAACCTCATTGTCCTAATATACAAACCTCATTATTCCAAATAGGGACCTTACGCGAATTAACATTTTGTTGTCCCACGGAGATCCCCAAATCGCCGATATTGCTGATTAGTCGTGTCTGACAAACGACCATAATTATGTCCGAACCTTCGCAACGAACGTTCGAAAGGGCGCGACGACCGTTCTTAACCGCCTTGAACTTTAATTAGACGTTTTCGTTTATTGAGATTCATTATTTATTTATTGTTACGGAGTAGGACCGCTGAAGGTACGTTATTGTTGCTCATCATCGTTAGGAACGATAGATAACGTTAAGTGTCATTTATTATGTCGTAAAATGAGGTACTTTAATTAAATATAATTACGGTTTGTATTATTTATATAGATTTAAGCCTTGTGCTTGCGAGGTTTGTAGGTTTGTGCATATAAAAGTAATAATTAGTAATTTTTATTACAAGCTTTTTAGTACAGTCTGTAGATTGGATTTCGAAATATAATAATAAATTGGGGCTTTAGATTACATATATTCTTTTAAAGATACCAGTTGTTGGACAGCACCCAGTCAGTCCTTCAAATTGCCCCCGGAATATTAATGAACAAGGATACAAAATATCCTCTGAATTAATGATGTTAATTCGACGTATGATGTTACTGTAGAATAATGGATACATTACCCAAGTTTAACCCATCACGGTTAAAAGCTTTTTACAGCTCGAAGTAAAAAAAATGAATATTAGTTTTTTAAATTGTTTATATTAATAATTTTTGAAATAAATTACACCTTTTTGATGTTTCATTGCGAGTTTCATTCAAAAAGAAATCCTGTACACTTGCGCTGTCGCACAAAACTACCATTGAGAAACGTCCACACGCTATTAGACGGAAATTTATAACGATAACAAAGCAAATACAATTAAACCTCGAATATTTCGTGTGTCACTGTTACACGACCGCGACACGTAATTAATTGGCTGCAAAAGTATGTAAATATAAGTAGAACATATTGTTTCGCATGACGTTGTTACGCCGTCACCGACGCCGCCGCCGCGACGATACGATCGCGGTTTTGAAAACCGCGTGAATTCGATCTTGAAATGTTGCTCGGTTTTATTTTCCGCATAATTGCCGCGTAATCAGCCAATGGGAACTTTGTACTTTTTCGTTTAAAAACGCGATTATCTTGTCAGTTTTGAAGGCTGCGCCAACGGACTATTTACGAGACCTTCATGTCCATTGTAAAATTGTTATTTTTGAAAAATATGAAATTTGATATGTACGATTTCTTTGTACGTTGAGGACTTAAGGCCCATCTACATTTAATTGTATATTGTTTGTTTTTAAATTATCTTCTCCATTTATCTTTTTATCTTTAATTTTTTGCTGTAGTTTCTTAGTCCATCACGTTGCTTTCTTTAGTTCTTTGTTTGTTATTTTCAACAATATTCCTTTGCCGTTTTCTTAAACTTTACCATCTCAATTCTACTCCTATTGAATGCTTTTCTTGGATGGCTTTTCTATTTATTATTTCTTGGTATTTCTTTTTATGTTGCGTTTCTTTGAGTTTATTGGTATTTATTCATTTCTTCTTGTATCTGCTTTCTATTTTTTTTTTTTTTTTTTTTTGACACTCATTGTACTTCCATTGATGTTTTTGAATTCTTCTCCTTCTTTTCCCATGTATTCTTCTATACGTGCATTGTTATTCCCAACTCGGCCGGTTAGGTCCGCCATAATTATAATACTTTAACTCTTTCATTCATTTCTTTTTGCAATTTAAAAAAAATTTCTTTTTCATTGGTGAATTAAAAATTATTCTAGTTTATAAATATATCTAGCAATTTATAATTTAACATGGACAAAATCCAATTAAGTACGATGTTACTGCGGTGCAAAATCATTTAGGCGAGCGCCATTTTCGTATTAATAATTAAGCGGACGAGATGGTCCATTGTGTCCGTCCGATACAATTAGTTCTTCTCCGGTTCTTCTCTCTTTTCGTCTTTACCGATGCGCTTCTCGCTCTCTTTCGATCGGTTTGCGCATTACCAATACAAACAGCGCTGCAAATCCATTAAAGTTTATCAATTATCTACGATGCAATTATCGATTTTACATTATGTGTTATTGAAATAACTGTGTGTTGTGTTTCATTTCGTTATTACGGACGGTCGGACATGGCGTGTATTAGTTTTCGATTTCGACCAATGAGGAAAGTTTGCACATCGATTCTCAAGTTTGTGTGCGTCAATTTGCTACGTCGACCTAACGACACTCGTTATACAGGGTCCTGCATATTAGCTTCGTTCTTCCATTTCTCATTTCCTGTTACACTTAGGAATTTCTACCGAAGGCAGCGTTTAACTAGAGATAAACGAGCATTTCAGGAAATTATTTTTGAATATACAGGCTGTCCCGAAAAATATCTGTGTGGTCGCGTGCCATTTTTTTTAATGGGACACCTAGTATCTGTTTTCATAGTTCGAAGTGTTTTGGGGGTATCTATTGATATCTAATTAATTTTTTTTTAAATTTTTTAAATTTGATTCATGCATTCCACCGTAATTAGCGATTACTTTAAAAAACTTAATTTTACGTACTACCTTGAAATCGCTGCGGCTACAAATATTAAATTTAAGAGTAATTATTTGTCATATCTTTTAGCAAGGGTTGACGGATGCTTCAGACAAAGTTTTGTGTCATTGCAATATACAGGATGTTTAAAATTCATTACGACATTAGGAGACATTCGTCTTCATTTTTCTCATTTTTTTCAAATGGCACACACAGCCTGTATATTTTTACATGAATATTTGAAGAATTCAATTCTGAAGATATGGCTGTCTTTAGCCCTTAACTAAAATATCGCCAACATTCTTATTTATAACATTTAATTAATAATAAGATAAATAAGTATGAATAAACACATAACTAATTTTACAAAAAGTTTTCAAAATGTCTTCCATTTCTATTTAAATAAACATGAACACGATTTTTAAAAGAATTTTCCACTCTTCTTAGTATATCGGCTGAAATAACTTAAAAGGCATTTCGAATACGTTCATGCATATTTTTTACAGTAGTTGGTAGTTCCCGATAAACAATGCCCTTTATATGTCCCCACATCTCCATTTTAGTGAGATCGGGTGATCTTGCTGGCCATTGCTGCGGTCCGCCTCTCCCTATCCACTTATTTGGATATATTTAAATGTTCTCTCACTGCTTGCGTATGATGAGCGGGTGCACCATCATGTTGAAACCATATTCTCTCTCTGGCAAGTGGCAACTGTTGTAAAAAATTCGGTAGTACGTTTCTCATAAAATGTAGGTACGCTTCACATTTAAATGTCCGTCAAAGAAATAAGGACCACCCCACACATTTAAGTATTTTTTAAAGCAATCCATCATTCACGTTTTATTATTTTGTAAAAACTATAACAGGATGATATTTCTACCTTCTTTTCAGACAGACATGATGTGTAAATTGTATTATTTGAACATGATTTTAACCATTTTTCCTGTTTTTTAGTAAACGGCTAAAGGCCGTTGTATGAAAAATCTTCAGAATTGAATTCTACAAATATTCATGTAAAAATATACAGGTTGTGCCATTTGAAAAAAATGAGAAAAATGAAGACGAATATCTCCTAATGTCGTAATGAATTTTAAACACCCTGTATATTGCAATGACACAAAACGTAAAATTAAGTTTTTTGATACTAG
>JAFFZR010017579.1:0-19379 GCA_018397195.1 Lethrus apterus | reverse complement strand
CTTGAAAAGAATTTTCCTTGATGTGTACCTTGTAGTGGCTTGTGCACTACAAGGTACGGAATTTTTTGTAGAAAAACGAAAATTCAATAGTCACACAAAACACATTGATAATGACCCTGAAAGGGTCGTTATTCTCCAACCATGTAATGTTTCTGTAAGCTTACGTGAAGCTAAAAGTTAATCTGGCATGAAAAGTTGTAAGGTGGTTTTCGAGAAATTTCAAACTGAAAATAACGGTGAGAATTTTCATGTTTATTTATTTATTAATAATTAATTGCATAATGCTAACAATTTACAGATAACAGTTACGACTAATCTACTAATTCCAACAATAACATATGACTACAAATTAATATTGTCTTTACAGTATAGAGCACATCTTCTCTTAAAATTAGGTATTGTGTCTGAAGATTATTATGACTATAGTTAGCAGTAACTGTTGAAACATAAACGTCTCAGTTTTGATAGTTAAGCACTTTTGTTATACATCTAGTATACATTCTCAGTAAATGTTCAGGTAGCAAGTGTTTTATTTTATATATGAGTCATTGTATTAAAAAATACTGTTTAACACATAATAATCCTGTTGCCTGTAGCATGGTTTCAGTACTTTTTGTTTTTTTTTTAATTATATTTTTCTCTATCTTGTTCAAAAAAAAAAAAAAATTATCAATGAACAGCAATTAAAATGTGGTAAGAAAATTGATTTGTAGATGGTTGGTTTTGAGGTTTTGACCACTCGCTGAGGTATGTACTCATTCTTTTCAACAGATTTATATTTTTTGCGATTTTGTTCGTTACATATTCTGCATGTTTCGAGAATGTTAAAAAAATAAATTAAAATCAATAAATTTGATAAAACAAAATAATGTATATTCAATGTATAAGTTCAATAGTTTACAAAAAATATAAAACATCACATTTTTGGTGCACCATATGCATCAGGCATTCTTTCAATTGTATATCTGTGTTGAGAAATATACATAATTGGCACACCTGGTATTTTCCTTATTCTACGTTTTAAATCTTTATCATTTGTGGCTACAATATAACATTTGTGCTGTGTAACCCGTTGTACGAGGCAGTCATCCGCATAAGTGCCTTTGTGCAGACAGTGTATTCTTTCAAATCTGGGATCTTTTATAATTTTTAATGCAACTTTGTATTTCTGACCTAACTTTTCCAATTCAGCCAACACACAGTCAGTTATGTAAGGTACACATTTTGCATACAGAGTGTCCATCATATTCTGAATAATGTCGAGTTTATATTTTACCGAGAAGTTAATAAAATTCGTATCGATTAACACATGATATGGCGGTCCCAGTTGGGTGTTGTACTGAAAAAATAAAGCGGAACTCGTCTGTGGGGCGTCATGTACTTTCAGTTCGTGGGGATCTTCACGGCGTTTTCGTCTAGGCGGCGCTCGCAAAGATTCCTTGATCCGAGGATCACTTGGACTTATCATCTTCTTCATTTTCGCATAACGTTTTTCCACGATCTTACGGGTTTTCTTGGACTTGCCCTACGGAATAATTGATAAATACAGGTTTACATATAAACGTAAAAAATACCATTGCAAAGTGTTTCTATTTTGATATACACTTAAATAAGAAAACGAGGTTATGTTACGTTACAGATAAACATCGTGGATAAACGGATAAACACGAGCTAAATGTAGCTTACGCCATCTATTGACAGGAACGAAAAAATACTAGTTAAAACGTTTTATTAAATTATTATGTGAAATACGACTTATTTATTATTAAATGTCAGAACATTAAAATACCAAGCATATATTTTTGCAACAAGATGAAATATTTTAGTAATAATAAAAACATAATTAACACATATTATAAGCCGCAGAGGGGTAACTTACGACGTCTCACCAGTAGGTGGAGCTGTGCATATTTGGGTATTAACTCTACAGGAAAGTGTTGTATTTTTCTCTGTAAAATTTAGCCAATATCTCAATAAATCCATTGCAAATTGTTTGCGCCATCTATTGATAGGATCGAAACACAATTGTGGTTCCCCCTGGGCCTAGGGAGAGTTTATTTTAAAAAAATGACCAGTGTACTCTATAGTATATGTTGTTTGATGGTCATAGAACATACTACGAACTGAATGCTGATTTAACGTTATAAAATCCTCCTCCTAACAGCGTCCTCTACGTGTGCCCCTGAACTATTATCATTCTCGCGTTTGTACATATTAAACTTTTTTGAACTTGCCTACTAATTATACACAAAGTGATAAATCATGACCATATAAAAATGTGTCTCGTTTAAATTAGAGGTTTTGAATGAGAACACCAGGCGTCGTTACTGTTCCTACATCTAAATTGTGTAGTAAACTTTTACGGGTTTACTTTCAATTGTAATTGTACGATTTCACAATAAGGTTTTTACAGATATCTTTTTTATTGCGTTAATCTCTTCTACATATTGATATAACAACGTGTGTAAAATTTTTTTATACCAAAAATGTATATCCTTGTATTTTGATGTTGAAATTCAAATATTATTTGGTTGGGAAAAAGCCGTGACGTCATCGTGGTTCTCGTGGTGCTGCAGGCAGTAGAACAAATTCGTATTGACTCCGCTAGGGTTCGCTAATCGTCAAATGTGTTTGTTGTGGTTATGGTTACGGTCGTTACGTTATTGAAAGATTATATATTATAAGCGTTTTATAAATATAACAATTCATTCATATGTTCGACTTTTCCCCAAAGTACTTTATGTTCGGGGCATATTTAACTCAAAAATTGGTAATCGTTTTTAGCATAATAAATGACTGATAACTGATAACATAAAAACTTCGTGCTTAACACGTCTCAGCTGTGACGTCATCACGGCAGAACGAATCACATAGCGTTATTTGAATTTTAATCCACATTTATGATCAAATAATTTATTTTCAAGAAAAAATATTGAAATATTGTTGAAATATTCCGTTCGTATGTAAATTATATTTTATAAATTTCATCAATTTGCCATTGAAGATATTTTATGACTTGACATCTCGTCAATTTTCAATTTAGCACAATTAACCCAATGTTAGGCAACACCCTGTAATTGTTAAAAGACATGGTTTCATCGAATGACATGACCACCTACACAACATTCATGCTCAGATTGAAATTCCATTTAATTTGATATTTCCTATTATATTTTTAGACATTTGTACAAAGAATTCGAAATTTACAGATGTTTCTTATTTAAAAACTATCCAATTATAATTCGTAAAATGTACAACATTTTTTTATAAATGTTGTTCCTAGAATTAAATGAAAATTAATAAGTGAAAAGTATACATAGACTGCATAGCAAGAGATTCAACATATAACATTTGATGAAGAAATCAAAAACACAAGATTGCAAAGAAAAAATAACCTACAATGTTTCTTCTAAAAATACTCCTCTTTACGTCTACTGCTTTTTTTACCGCTTTAGGCGTAAAATAAAAAAAAAGTTAAAATGCTTTCTAAAAAAATTAAAATGACACCTACATGTCAAAAAAATAATATTATAACTCAACAAAAACATGAGATACGATGGATTGGTTTTTATCGTTTTTTTGTTTTGCAAATAAATAATACTTCGCCTTTTGTTCTATGTGAATTATTATTATAGTGTCTTCTGTTTTCTCTAACTAATTTCGAAAATATCCGACGTATAAAAACAAACAAAAAATATATAAAGTTTATTGACACGTTCACACGTATAAGAATCACTGACATCAATTTAATAATATTTATTTACGAAAATTAAAAACTATTTTAACCTTCTCGTCGCGTATTCAACGTGAAATATAATCTAAACATTTGAAATTTTCGTATAAAAAGTTGAGCCATCCAAGCCAACATTGTAGTAATAATTTGTTCTTATCGACAAGTAAATCCGAAAATGAAATCATTTGCGTTAACCCTTATTTTAACGAGTGCATTGGTGCAGGTAAGATTTTCAATTATCAATGTGCTTTTTAAGCCAAATGCTATTAGGTACATGGTGGCTGCATTAACTGCGGACTGGGTGACGGAAGAGACGTATGTAAAAATGGACAGAACTGCTCGCCAATGATAGTACGTCCGGCCAAATTACAAAGAATTGATTTGAACGAAATCGCCAAGCCGAGGGTTGTCTGCAAACAAGTCGGCGGCTTACCCCCGTTGAAGCCAGTCGGCGATTTGTGTTCCTGCAGGCAAGCCATCGTCAGTCCCGCTATAATACCGAGACCAGCTTGCGCTTTATGCAAGCAAGAGGTACTACTATTTTAAACCAATTAGTATTTTGTTAGTTGTTCCTGAACTGTAAACGAATTTTAATTTTTGCAGTGTAATCATCAGTCATCTGCATCTTCCTCATCGTCGTCATCTTCGTCATCCTCTGTCCATATCGGTGGATATGAAGATCATGAGACATCATACGAAAAGGAACACGTTTTCATTCCTACTTCATCTTCGTCAGTTTCCACTTATTCATCATCAAACCCATCACATACTGTTATTAATGAATACAGAGAAGAAAATGGAAACGGACATGTCCACTTACACGCGAACAGTTACACCCCGGCTGATCCCGTTTCTTTGTCACTTGCTTACAAACTTCAAAGTAGCCTGAATAATGTCGCTGAAGATAAATTAGCGTTTGGGTTTCGTACGATGCCTAAGGAAATAAAGGTTATCAAGGTAAGATTCTGTTCCTGTGTATGTTTTATATACATTTTTATTTAAATTAAATCATGGGATTATATAATTTAGAAAGTCAAGAACATTCCCGAGGAAAACTTATATGGAATTAATGGACAAATTGTTGAACTGAAACCTACTCGTTTCTCCACTGGTATAACTGTCGATGAAGAAGCAGCTGAAGATCTGATGAACGAAGAATTAGATGAAGAGATTGTCGATGTACCTGTAGTGAAAAAACTCACCTATGGTGAAATTGGCTTTGCACCAGCGAAAAGTAAGTTCTTTTCATACGTAAGATAATGAGTACTCAATTTTGTCGGAAAGATTTTCATTTATGAGCGGTGGTTGCTTGGCAATTAAACGAGACCAATTTTCCAAAGAAACTGGTCGAGTTTAATTGTCTTCAGCAATCATTGCGAATAAATAAAATCTTGCCAGACAAAAGTTGAGTACGAATGAACTTTGGTTGGAGAATTAACCGAATGAATTATAACATGGACGTTTGTCAAAATGACATTTAATGTATTTTTAAAGTTGTCATGGTTACTAAGTCAAAAACTATGACGTAGCGGCAAGCACCATGTAATCTTTTCAGTATAAGATTGTTCTGATTGGTGCATGTGATCTTGGTTTTAAAATATCATTGGTCCACGTCATCATGAGGATAATTCTCATACGTAAGAGCCTGAGTGCTCGATTTTTGCCGGAAAGATTTTTATTTTGTATGAGCAATGGTTGCTTGGCAATTAAACGAGACCAATTCGACGAAATTCCAAAGAAATTGGTTGAGTTTAATTGCCTTTAGCAATCATTGCGAATAAAAAAATCAAAATCTTGCCAGACAAAAGTTGAGCACGAATGCTCTTTGCTTGTAGAATTATCCGAATGAATTATAACACTGACATTTGTCAAAATGACATTTAATGTATTTTTAAAGTTGTCATGGCAAAACTATGACGTAGCGGCAAGAAAAGCACCATGAATCTTTTCACTATAAGATTGTTCTGATTGGTGCATGTGATCTTGGTTTTAAAATATCATTGATCCACGTCATCATGAGGATAATTCTCAAATTAAAAATGTACAAATCTTATATTAACTTTTTCAAATGTATGAACCACACATTTTTATAGTCAGTAAAGGATCATTTGTGGCCGTCGAAGGCAACGGAGAAGTGAATAACAATGCGGCTTCATCGTCGTGCTCTTCGAAAAAATGCGAAGATGGATTCGTGCCAGGAAATGTAATTATCAAATCCATCCCCAAGACCCAAGTATACGTACAGTCGGCGCCCATACCGAATATTTACGACGACGAAGATGAAGATGAATCAGTTGCGATGCCCGTATCTTACCCTGCGTTCTCGTATTCGTCTAGTTCTTCCAGCGCTTCCTCGGCGGCGAGCAGCAGTAGCAGTAGCAGTCATGCGCACGGAGTTATTTTTGAAAAATTGGGTTGTAATTAAGTTGTTTTCTAAGTATTATAAGTAGTACTCCTTGCTTAATAAAGCTTGATCTGATAAATATGTTTTCTTTGAATTAAACATTTCTTTACTATTCAAAAAGATGCACCTTAGCACCATATTTTAATATATTTTTTTTTGTGATAAGTAGTACATACTTCATACTTCCGCTTGTATCTACAGTGTGTCCCAGATCGAGTGGGATTACATGGGTAACTTTCTTATCATTGAAGATGGAGATTTGGTTAAATGGGCAATGTTTTGCAGTTCTATATGCTGATTTAAAATCTGTTTGAAAAAGTTCAAAATGTCGAACCCGTCAGAAGATATTTAAAAAAAATAAAAACTGTCATTTTCTTGTATGTCAAATATCTTCGTAAGTATAAGAAATACGAAAAAAAGTTTCATATGAAAGTCACTGTTTTCGATTAGACCAATTTACAATTGGTGTCGAACAAAAATTCAAGGTGGCCGCTTTTGAGGTACTCGTATCAACTTCCTTAAGTTAAATGGGCGCCATATTAGATTTTTAAGTTACTGACTAGAATTTTTTATTCTCTTTTCAACGATGTAAGATAACGCATGATTGAATAAAAAATACAAGTAAAAGTAATCGATTCGAACGATCTGTGTCCTCATGTGATAGAAAATTTTCTATAAGGATTTGTATATAACTTTTTCCATCTTTGTATCTATTGCACATATTTATTTAAAACTAGAGACCGTAAAATGTCAAGTGACACTAGAAAAATAACTTTTCACGAGATAGTAAATCGTAAAAGCCTTGCGTCCAGTGTTGCCAGATCTGGTGATTTTTCACCAGATTTGGTGATTTTAGGTCTCATTTGGTGATTTGCTGAAATTTTTTTATAATATCTACTGTTTCTGGTGATTTTTCGAACCCAAGAACTGCTTAGCTTTTTTAAAATATATTTTTACATTTTTTGCTGCCGTGTTTTCATCCAACTTTGCCATTATAAGTCTTTTGGTAATCTGTGCTTTCTATGCACTCCTTTCGGGAGTTTCTTGTATATTTCTTTCAAAAACATTATTTCTTTCTACTCCTTTGTATGTACGTTAGCTTTTGAGTTTCAATTACGGAGCGAACCCAACCCATTTTTATCCTAAAATTTTAGTTACCTTTTGAATTTCAATTACGAAGCGAACCCAATCTATACAACAACAATTTTTAATAATACTTAGGTTTTTGAGCCTAGGAGTTTGAGGGTTGGCGAAAATCTGGCAAGTTTTATAGCTGCGATTTGGCAACTTTTTTATTTTTCATCTGGCAATACTGGCCTGGGCTGTCAGTTCTGCCAGAATTTTCCAAGTGACCATGTCGCCCAGAT
Source organism: Lethrus apterus (assembly GCA_018397195.1). Classification (NCBI taxonomy): domain Eukaryota; kingdom Metazoa; phylum Arthropoda; class Insecta; order Coleoptera; family Geotrupidae; genus Lethrus; species Lethrus apterus. The sequence continues at coordinate 11,875 of JAFFZR010017579.1, read as the reverse complement.
CTGGTGATTTTTTACCAGATTACCAGATTTGGTGATTTTAGGTCTCATTTGGTGATTTGCTGAAATTTTTTTATAAAATCTACTGTTTCTGGTGATTTTTCGAACCCAAGAACTGCTTAGCTTTTTTAAAATATATTTTTACATTTTTTGCTGCCGTGTTTTCATCCAACTTTGCCATTATAAGTCTTTTGGTAATCTGTGCTTTCTATGCACTCCTTTCGGGAGTTTCTTGTATATTTCTTTCAAAAACATTATTTCTTTCTACTCCTTTGTATGTACGTTAGCTTTTGAGTTTCAATTACGGAGCGAACCCAACCCATTTTTATCCTAAAATTTTAGTTACCTTTTGAATTTCAATTACGAAGCGAACCCAATCTATACAACAACAATTTTTAATAATACTTAGGTTTTTGAGCCTAGGAGTTTGAGGGTTGGCGAAAATCTGGCAAGTTTTATAGCTGCGATTTGGCAACTTTTTTATTTTTCATCTGGCAATACTGGCCTGGGCTGTCAGTTCTGCCAGAATTTTCCAAGTGACCATGTCGCCCAGATCTGGTGATTTTTTACCAGATTACCAGATTTGGTGATTTTAGGTCTCATTTGGTGATTTGCTGAAATTTTTTTATAAAATCTACTGTTTCTGGTGATTTTTCGAACCCAAGAACTGCTTAGCTTTTTTAAAATATATTTTTACATTTTTTGCTGCCGTGTTTTCATCCAACTTTGCCATTATAAGTCTTTTGGTAATCTGTGGTTTCGATGCACTCTTTTCGTGAGTTTCTTGTATATTTCTTTTAAAAACATTATTCCTTTGTATTCCTTTGTATGTAAGTTACCTTTTGAGTTTCAATTACGGAGCGAACCCAACCCATTTTTATCCTAAAATTTTAGTTACCTTTTGAATTTCAATTACGAAGCGAACCCAATCTATACAACAACAATTTTTAATAATACTTAGGTTTTTGAGCCTAGGAGTTTGAGGGTTGGCGAAAATCTGGCAACTTTTATAGCTGCAATTTGGCAACTTTTTTATTTTTCATCTGGCAACACTGCCTTGGGCTGTCAGTTCTGCCAGAATTTTCCAAGTGACCATGTCGGCCAGATCTGGTGATTTTTTTACCAGATTTGGTGATTTTAGGTCTCATTTGGTGATTTGCTGAATTTTTTTTATAAAATGTACTGTTTCTTGTGATTTTTCGAACCCAAGAACTGCTTAGCTTTTTTAAAATATATTTTTACATTTTTTGTTGCCGTGTTTTCATCCAACTTTGCCATTATAAGTCTTTTGGTAATCTGTGGTTTCGATGCACTCTTTTCGTGAGTTTCTTGTATATTTCTTTTAAAAACATTATTCCTTTGTATTCCTTTGTATGTAAGTTACCTTTTGAGTTTCAATTACGGAGCGAACCCAACCCATTTTTATCCTAAAATTTTAGTTACCTTTTGAATTTCAATTACGAAGCGAACCCAACCTATACAACAACAATTTTTAATAATACTTAGGTTTTTGAGCCTAGGAGTTTGAGGGTTGGCGAAAATCTGGCAACTTTTATAGCTGCGATTTGGCAACTTTTTTATTTTTCATCTGGCAACACTGGCCTGGGCTGTCAGTTCTGACAGAATTTTCCAAGTGACCATGTCGTCCAGATCTGGTGATTTTTCACCAGATTTGGTGATTTTGGGTCTCATTTGGTGAATTGCTGAACATTTTTTTATAAAATCTACTGTTTCTCGGGATTTTTCGAACCCAAAAAATGCTTTTTTTTTTAATATATTTTTACTTTTTTATTTTTCATCTGGCAACACTGACCTGGGCTGTCAGTTCTGCCAGAATTTTCCAAGTGACCATGTCGTCCAGTTCGTTATAAATTTTTAGATTCTTATTGTGTCGCCCAGATGAAGTCACTCGCATCGCGGTTTCAACACAGATAGAAAGATGTGACGTTTATCAGCGGTCGCGGAAGCCTTTGTAAGAAATTAAAAGGAGTAATTTATTAGAATGAATTTTAAAAAGAATTAAGTAGATTTAGGAAAGAAAACTGTCTTTTTAAAATCTACTAAATTTGTTCTAATAAGTTACTCCTTTTAATTTCTTTCAAAGGCTTCCCGCGACTGCTGACTGGACTTTATCAATATGAACCTTAACATAAAACCTTGTGCCTAGTGCATTTCAAGCAAGTTTCTTCTTCTGGTTAGCTATTGCTAACTTCTTTATTTAAAGAAATACAAGCTTGGTTAAATGGATAAAGTTTAAATACCGTGCAATGAGCATTTAAATTAATAATTCACTTACAAAATCCTCTAACTGTATTTCTCCATATTTTACATCTATAGTTCGTCACTATAGAGCTAAGAGCTATGAAACAAAACAAAACAGAAATAAAATACATGATGATTGAATAAAGCAAAGAAATGCAAGAAAAAACTAATTTAATAAATGTTTTAAATTCTTAGATTTATTCGTGCTTTGATATTTGATTAGATAATTGTTTCGATGACATAATATTTCTCGAAATCTTTGTACTTATGTATTTAAAAAATTAAAAAGAATATTTACAAAATAAACTTTGTTCGAGAAAGCGACAGAACACGTCCGTAGATTGCTGACCTAGTAGTGTATTTTGTTTATCAATCAACATTGACATTGTACCGTAACCTCTGTTTGATGTCAGTTATTATTTCATTCGTTAATGATGTGACAAGCAGATGTAAACAAACCTTTAATAAGTCAACAAGTTTTGAGATTGTTTTTGTTATCGCCATTACATTTCCATGTTAAGTTTATTGGGATTTATATGACACGCGATAAGCCCTAATTATGTAAGAATTAATTAAATTAAGCTAAAATCACAATGTAAAACTTTTCATAAAGTGATCATGTTTTTAATATGTATATGTAATTTATGGTTTGGTTTGAAGACAATAATTTAAAATTTGTCTGTGTAGTTTTGATTTATTAAATTTATTATTTAATAATGATTCTAAATAAAAAGTGAAATGTTTGCAAAAGAAATATTTTGCATATTAAATATTATGACTAAAGATGGTTTTAAATGATATTACTACTGACAAGAATCATAATACAAAATGTAAATTCCTAGGTTAAAATGAATGTTTTCTATTGTGGTAAAAGTATTATAATTTTATAATATAAACACTGTGTGTAAAAATCTTTATTTTTCATACCAAACAACCCAGTATCTGACTTTGTCACTGTCCGTCCACCCTTGTATATCGAATTATCTATGTTGGAGCATCTGTTTCCTTCCACCTATTCGATACCTCATGTTCCTTAATTTTTGCTTCCTTTCCTTTTCCATTCATGTTCATTGAGTCAAAATCCCTGCTCCTTTATACATTATGATTCTATCCTTCTCCCACTTATAAATTTTTATTTTACTTCTCCTTCTCCTTTCAGCCTCTTTTAATATAATGTTTACTAGTCCAGGGTGAGTGACCACCGACGCAACGGAGTTTTATGATAAAATGGCATATATTCTCCAACTTCTGTTGCAGGTGGATTATGTAAGTCAATAAGGGCTACATTTATAAATATTTTCAAATATACAGGCTGCTCCAAAAAAAGAGTGGCATATCAAAGTTATATTTTTTCTTATAGAACAACCTGTATTTCAACACATTTTTGAATTGTACGTAAAAAATAAGCCAGACTTTGAAAAGGGTTCCCCATAGCTAAATATTCGTGTTCTGATTTATATCGATTTTTCTTAAAATGTAAGGTTTTATAAAAAAAAAATATTATCCCTAAATGAAATTAATTATGACAAATTTGCTTTTAGGCCTAGATAACGGACCAGTCCCTTAATTTATTTGGTAATTCACAACTTTTTCCACAGATGTTCATAATTTTCAGTACCATTATTAGCAAATTCAAACTGTAATATCGGGGTTATTTTAAACTGAACACCCTGTATTTTATCAGTTTATCGTGTAGCAAATTTAATTGTCTTTCAAACTGTGTCAGGGTTCCCTATACCTAAATATTTAAGTTTTGAAGTTATTTAGGTGTTTCTTTCTATTTCCCACCTATAAATGTTTTCCCAAAATGTCTTCTGTTTACCTAAATTCTGGTTTCACGCATTTTGCAAACATCCTACATTCACCAAATCTTAAGAAGAAGTTCGAAACCAAATTAAATTTATGCTGGGACAATATCTTACCGCCGTGATACTCCCCTTGGAGTAGTCTAATTTGGATAGTTCCAAAAAAGAAGATGCTTTGTTAAAGAGGAAATGAAGTACAGCCGTAAATTATAGACGATTTAATGAACGATTGAAAAGTACCCAAACATAACAGACGTACTGACAAACTAGGACTCAATATTTTACGACACTCGACCTGGCGTCCGGCTTCCATCATTTACAAATAGAGAAAGAGTCTATGTTTTCTCGACAGAAAATGAGCACTAAGAATACCTTAAAACGCTATTTGGGCTAAAGAATGCCCCAGCCAGAAGCTGAATACCCAGGGTGATGGATAACAACAATGGATGTTGTGATGGAATTCAACACGAAATATGCCTAGTCTAGAGGGATGATATGATCATTTTTTCAACATCCTTGTAGGAACACTTCGCAAGGCTAAGGCAAGTGTTGCAGAGATTACGAGCATCAAACTTTAGAATCCAATTAGATAAAAGTCAGCATGTTTTATGCCAAGGGGAACCACCTAATGACCTACCAATTTCCTATGCAAGCCGAAAGTTAAATGAGACCGAAACGCGTTATTACACCATAGAAAATGAGTTACTGGCCATAGCCTGTGCCACCAAGTATTTTAGGCCACATTTATATGGACAAAAATTCATCATATATTCTGATCATCGGCCGCTCCAATGGCTATCTTCATTAAAAGATCCTTATTCCTTATTGGTAACATGGAGGTTCAGATTAGAGGAATCGAATTAAAACCGATGGATACCCAATCAATGATAGTAAATACCGATGACGATCTCAATCGTCTACTAGATGATGCAATGGAGTCCCAATTCCCCAAGAAGACCTCATTGTAGTAATAAAAGGTCTAGTGAAAAGTATACCAGAATCCTTTTCGGATACTCAAAGGCCCGCTTTCACTTAGGAGAATTTAATCGAAGCAAAGCGTTAAAAATTCGACTGCACTGCTCACATCAAGGCGAATGCGATCCAATCGAAGCGAAGCACAGCATCAAAAGAATTTCGCAAGCATATAGGCAAAAACAATCCAAAGAAATTTGCATATTGAATTTCATTTGTAAAATTGAATAATATGAATCGTTTACCAGCTCTTGCATTAATCTGTGAAGAAGCAGAAAAAGAACAAAAAATTTTAATTGGCACCTATTGCAGTAATCTGCGAAGAAGGAGAAAAAGAAGAAAATAAGATAAAAAGTAGGAGAAGGTTTTGGAACGAATGAACGAAATTAATTTATCAATAAGAAATGTAGAAGGTGAATTTTCTACGTTATTTCTACGTTTCTACGTTATGAAGGCACATTTTAAAATATATTCAGAATGAGTATTTTAAAGCGTACAACATTTCGTGTACTAATACCATTACTTCATAGATTAAGAGGTTGGTAAGTGAAATGATAAATAAACGATATTTTTAATTAACCATTTATTTTAATTAACTATACAGAATGATTTTTTGAAAACGATCCGCCTGAGATATTTCAGAAACCAAAGGAAATTAAAAATTTCCGAAAACAGGTCCACTTATATATTGTTGAAAAGGGAAAAAAATTATTATCTTTTTATTTACGCCACAGCCAACTATGAGTTCCATATAAAAAATTATAAATTTGTCACAACTCGAATTTGGAGAACTTTTTCAAAAAACTAACAACGCCACTGCATTCTTATCAAAAAAGTGCCTCAAGAACGTGGACATTATTTTCCTTCATTTTTCCAAATAAGCAAGATACAGGCATAAAACGAAAATTGAAAAAATCGAATTTTTGCCCATAACTCGAAAACAAAAGACGATAGCCAACTTTGGTTTTCACCATTGAATTTTTCTCCAAAAAAGCGATCGAGGATTGTAGGGTAATTTTTTTGTATCTCTTAACGTTATCGAAATTCCCTATTAAAACATCGAAATTTACCCATCCTGTACATCTGTCTTGTATTTTTGGTTTTCTATATCAATATTTTCAATATTAAAACTAAACCTATTCTCAATATCGTACGAGATGTTTGTTTTCACATTAAGGTGTCACCAACATGAAAAAAAGAAATTCTCTTTGCTTATCATTTCCCAATTTTCTAGCATCAAATGGTTGCTGTTATGTTTATCAATCATTCTTCTCATACAAAAAAGTCCATTTTTATAATAAATTTATTAATTTCTCTTCGTCCATTATGATAACGGATATCAAAACCGTCACGTGATCTCCGCGCATTTGTGAAACTAATTTTTGTATTGCTGTCTCGTTTCCACGACTGCAACGTATATCTTTCATTTGCGTTACACTGTCCTTTCAAGGAATGAGTGAAACAAGCTGTATATAAGAACCTTACTTAACGTCTTAATTGCCTAATTTAAAAGAAATTTACAAGACAAACAATTGAACTTCATTAATTGGACTTCATTCGTTCGTAAATAATTATTAAGGAATTAAGAAATTAGCGTTTTTGTAGTGCTTATTAACTTAATATACCGTTTTTCCTGGAGAACTATTAACACTAGCGAAGCCGAAACATGGCCCTAAATTATATTAAATTTTTAAACATAAAAAGTTCAAACTAAATATTGGTATTTCAACGTGCTACTTCAAACCAAACGTGCGAATGATAGGTTTTAATTTTACATAATTAATTAAGCACAATGTTTGCGAATTGCGAACGTTGAACGATTTGAAACAACATGTATGTCCACATGAACGTGTGAACAGGCGACCGTGAAAAGCCTAATGTACAACAAGTAAATACGTGATTTTTGTTTGAAATATTTCGCTGAAGAACAAAACAGATTCAATTTATTGCAATGTTTACAATTGCTGCCATTGTTATTGTTAGGCCTGAGGTATAAATTGGCTTAAAATTATCCGACGTACATTACTTTCTTTGAGTAGACGATACAATGAATATTGCACTGCTGATTGTGTTACCTTTCTTGGTGGTGGCTGTGTATGGAGATTGTGGATGTTTAAAAGTAAGTAAATCCGGTTAAGATGTTGAAAGTACAAACGAATTTTTTTTTTTTTTAGTGCGGCAAGAATTTACGAGTTGTGTCACCACCAACCGCTCCAGTAACGGTCATATATCGAGGACAGTCTTGTAATTGCCCCAAAGTAAATATAACAAAAAATCGTTGCAATTTACTAAAAATATGTTTACAGCCAATTCCTTATAAGATTGAAGTTCCTAAAGATCCAGTCTGTAAGATTTGTCCATTACGCACTTACGGATATCAACTCCAAACTGTCAATTGTGTGAAACCTAATGAATGTAAATACAGCTATGGTTACAACGTGGAGGTTCCTGTAGAAAAACATTGTGGTACTAAATATTTAGTGGGATTAGTAGCCGCCACAGATAGAATGGTGATGCCTGCAGTAGACGGTGAGTTAATATACAATCTGTTCACGGGAACATTCCACAATAGCTAACTTTTTTATTTAAAGAGATACAAACTTGATTAAATGGACAAAGTTTAAGTACCTTGCAATGCGCATTTCGCGCAACAAATTATAAAACAAAAGAACATCGCGTTGCTAAGATACAAGCATAAAGATTATTTTTTTAAATTGAACATCCTGTATATTTTTATTTTTTTAAGTTGCTCTGGTCGCCTGCTATAATTAATTATAAAACAATTTTTCTCTATAATCGCTAGTTAAGGAGTTAAAAAAAATAATATTTTCTTACATTCTGGGTGTTCACGAATTATTCTGCAATAGCTAACTTTTTTATTTAAGGAGATACAAAGTTGGTTAAGTGGACATACTTTAAGTACCTTGCAATGCGCATTTCGCGCAATAAATTATAAAACAAAGGAACATCGCGTTGCTAAGATACGAGCATAAAGATTAATTTTTTAAATTGAACACCCTGTATATTTTTATATTTTTAAGTTGCTCTCTTCGCCTGCTATAATTAATTATAAGACAATTTTTCTCTAGGATCACTAGTCAAGGAGTTAAAAAATAAAATAATAAAATAATAAAAACCAAAAAGCAAAAGAAATATTGTTATCGGTCCTCCTCTTGCAACAAGTTGTTTTACAAATTTTTTTCTTCCTTCAGACTGCATCAATATGTCTTACTCATCTCACATCAATAACAATAAAAGAAATTATTATAAATTATTTATTTANCCTGTATATTTTTATTTTTTTAAGTTGCTCTCTTCGCCTGCTATAATTAATTATAAGACAATTTTTCTCTAGGATCACTAGTCAAGGAGTTAAAAAATAAAATAATAAAAACCAAAAAGCAAAAGAAATATTGTTATCGGTCCTCCTCTTGCAACAAGTTGTTTTACAAATTTTTTTCTTCCTTCAGACTGCATCAATATGTCTTACTCATCTCACATCAATAACAATAAAAGAAATTATTATAAATTATTTATTTACCAACAAAAGAACATCGCGTTGCTGAGATACAAGCTCAGCGATTAATTTTTTAAATTGAACACCCTGTATATTTTTCTATTTTTAAGTTGCTCTGATTGCGTGCTATAATTAATTGTAAGACAATTTTTGGAGAAAATAATTTTGCAAATTTCATCATAATTATAATAGTAATTATGATGAAATTTGCAAAATTATTTTCTCCAAAAATTGTCTTATAATTAATTATAGCAGGGCAGAGCAACTTAAAAATAGAAAATATACAGGGTGTTCAATTTAAAAAATTAATCGCTGAGCTTGTATCTCAGCAACGCGATGTTCTTTTGTTTTATAATATATTGCGCGAAATGCGCATTGCAAGGTACTTAAACTTTGTCCATTTAACTAAGTTTGTATCTCTTTAAATAAAAAAGTTAGCTATTGTAGAATATTACCGTGAACAGACTGTATAGCTGTATCAAGATTTATACAAAATATCTTTTCAGATTGTGTTCCCGAAAAACCATCTAGTGCCGGTCCAACAATTGAGTACATCCATCCGTGCAACGATGATGATTCATACTTTCATCACAGGTACGTTAGGTTATTTCAGAGAGGAATGCAATTTATTAATTTTTATGCATAGGCAGAAACGAGCCATTTTTACTAGGGAAGATATTCAAAGTCTTAGGCAGTCGGAAGAAAATCACAATTTTATTTTATTTCCCCGAAAATACAAATCTCAACCGCTGAAGAACAAATTTCGATCGCATCCCGAAACGCAAAGAAAATCCGACAAGCCTTTTCGCATCACAATTCCCCTCGAAACGAAACGTCGTTTTTTTCCGTACAGGAAATCGATCCCAAAATTCAAACAGACGAAAAGGGCAATCGGTACATTTGGATTTGAAGAAAATCTTGCGCCCTTATCAAAGGAGAAGAAACTTACCGATTTCAATAAAATTCCCAATTTACAAAAAAAAGCTACGAATAAATATCGCGAAAAGCGCTCCTTTACTATCGAGGATTCCTTACCGTTTTATGAAATCTCTGAATCTTCTGGCGAGGAGTTTGTCGGGGATCGCTTTGGGGATAATGAAGTTACTTTAGAATCAAAACGGAAAAGAAAGAGCGAAGAGTTCATGACTCCTTTTAATTTGGAAAATCTCATACCACAAGATCAACTATTTTACTTACTGAATGCACCAATTAGAATGTTGAGTCAAGTACATAAATTGAAGGAACATGTATTTCCCGTTTTTAAAAGCGTTCCGAAAGTGCTTCATTCCTCAAATAATTACATGGAGAAGTTTGTAAAACAAATGAAAATGGATGTTTTGGATGTTACCGGTAACGTACTTGATGCGTTTAAATTTTTTCCTGGTAAAGCATTTTTGAATATGTTCAGGACGTCAAAAAGAAAACATCAATCAAGTAATTTCAATCAAAATCGTTTCAAACGAGCTATTGTGAAACTCGTAGATGAAGATGATGTGCATGCATTTTTACGGGAGAAGTTATCTATATTTTCTTCAGACGAAGAGGAAGAAGATGACGTCGAAGACATTTTAAAACCGGTGTTGTACGAATCAATGCAAAAGAAAAAGAAAAACTTGCGGAAAATGCCCCCAAGAGAATTAGTTTTGAAAAAATTGCAACCCAAACTTTTAGTAGGTAGCGGAAAACCAATGGTTGACGTTAACGGTTCGAAGAAACCAATCGAATTTCCTAAGCGGAGATCCAACAAAATTTCAAAAATCAAGAGACCTCGAGACGAGTCCAATAATGCCGATGTCATTAACAGTATAGCCGACGTAATAGAGGACGTTAAATTGATGGCCGTTCAATCGTCGAGCAAGTCGAAAAAGATGGATATGCCTTTGCGTTTAATCAAGAGTAAAATATCGCAAATTTTGGCCGACATTCAGACACTGATAGACGCTAACGTCGACATCAACTCGCACGTTTATCAAAATTTGTTGAAGTTGCAAAACTTGAAAAACGTAGTCACGGACGATTGGAAGAACATACTCATTAGCAAAAGACACAACGGCGTTAACGAAAAGATCGACATATTGAACAAAATTCACGAAATTCAATCGTTAAAAGAAGCGGTTGTAACGGGAATAGCCGAGGACTTAATCCAAGAAAGCGTCGATACCAAAAAGCTGATAAAAATTTTGGTTCGATTGCAAAAGTTGCAGTGCGTTTTAATACGAATTGTGGAGTATTTCAGCGAACGGGTGCGATATAAAACGCCTTTCGACGTCCAAAAAGAAATAAAATACGTCGACTATTTGCATAACGTCAAATTCGTGGACGGCAAAAACTGCATAGAAATCGGAAACGAACTGCGGAAAGAACGCGAAACGCTCGTAGAAAAAGAGATTAGACTATTGGAAAAGTTGAGAAACTTAATGGAAGTAGAATCGTGCGAAGAAAATTCGTTTAGAATCGACGCAGCGGCGAAGTTTCTTTGGGAAATTAAAAATATCGAAAAGTTACAAAGGGACACGATATCTGAACTGTATGAAAAAATACAAGACGGACACAAAATTAGACGCGAATTGAAAATAATTTTCGATTTACAGAAGCAATTGGAAGATTGCGAAATGAAACTGGACGACGTTTTAAAGTGGAATTCGGAGGAAGTAAATTCAACTCCCGTGCCAACTATCGAGACAACAGAACCAGTTGTTGGTAAAAAAGCCAGACTTAAGAAATTAAGAAGACACATTTTTCCAGACAATAAATTTTCACTTAATTTATTTAAAAACAAATCCAAACTAGTTAAAAATCGTTACTAATAGAAGTTGCAAATTCACAAATGGGACACAAATTAATTATTTATTCTTTTACTTATTTATTTTGTAAATATTTTTGTAGTTGAATTTGTTTGTTATATTTTTCCATTAGTTAATTTATTATTTTTCTTTGTTACAGGCTATGAGCTTCACAAAGTGCGAGGAAATTGCATGAATTTATTGGAAAAATATAAAAGACAATTTCATGTCAGTGTAAAGAGAATTGTGTTAATAAAATATATGAATAAATACAGATTTTATTTTTATTCTTATACAGTCTGTTCTCAGAGACTATAGCGACTTCAATTGTTATTTAATCATCGACAAAAACAATATTACACTGTGCAACACGAAAAAATATAACCATATACGGACACCACTACGTGATAAAAGACCAAAAAAAAAAAGACCCGTGTCTCCCGGTTTTGCCCAAAGTCATGCACTTTTATTTTTATGGGCCCCCAAAGATTTGGGGTCTCAGTGTCGTTTTTGCAAAAAAGTGATCATTTTCTCAGGCT
>JAFFZR010017575.1:0-22491 GCA_018397195.1 Lethrus apterus | reverse complement strand
TTTAATGTCATATTTATTAATAAAAAATGGATATTAATAAACTTAAAAAGGAAGTTTTATTAATTTTAAACCCTTCTTTAATCATAGATATCGTTTTAAATACAGTAGCGTATAATTTGAGTCTCTATAATATCGCGTTATCTCTATAACCGCCCTTATTAGGCGGCGGGACCACTGTGCGTTGTGTCAAAATTTCAAAGTAATCGGTAATTTTAAACAGCCGAACATTTACATTTTTATTTAAATAGATTGGAAATATTTTTTTAATTTTGAAGTATGTAATTTACTTGACATTAATTTACTATTAATGAAAATAATGATTCTGTATGTTTATCAAAAAAAAAAAAAAAATGGTATAGATATAACTTTATTTGTAAACATTTATAAATTCTGATACATAATTTATAACATACATATATGAATATATTTATAGATCGGTAAACATTTATCAAAATTTAGCATCAGGTGAAATTGTTGTGCAATTACCCTGACGAAAATAGAAAAAGGGCAGTAAGGAAAATACAAGGTACATCAGTTTTTCTCCATTAAATATATATATATGAAATGTATGAGGATGGACTGGGACAAGTGCTCTTACTAACTAATAACTTTAATGTACAGGTTCGCCAAATTTCCTACATATCCATTGTTACGTATAACGCTGCCAATTAATGAGTTTTGCACAAATAAACCTACACATTTAGTGATCCTGTACATTTCCCCCTAAAACTATTAAAAAACATTTTATATACTACATAAACCTACTATCACATACAAGGTTTTAAAGAAATACTAGTATGTAAATAATTATATTTTATACGAACCTTACTACAGTACAGTAATTTTACTTTCCATACAGGAAAATGACAAATAAATTGTATACTTTATATGCATTATAATAACTGATTACATTACCAATGCGAAACATTATCAGAAACACGTACGAGACGTACCTATTTCCTCTTCCGCACTTGTACATTCAATAAATACAACTAATTTTTAACACTTCCTATGTGAAACTAATAAATTAGACAAAATAATAAAAAGTCAACAACCGTATTTGTGAGCGTTTAAGTACTTAATTAAAACGTGATGTTTTTTGTAAATAAACATTATATTCATGTCAAAGCAAATGTTTTGATTAAATCACTGTTTTATTTTACTTCAAATTTGAACTAAAAGATGTGGACATAAAATTGATTCGATTTTCTAACATCACTTTTAATTTATTCCACCTAATAAAGTAAATAATAATAAGCATAACTAACATATACTTACTTAATCCTACATCTAATTTTAAAATTATATTAATGTATCAATAAAGATTTATGTTTTTAATTCGGCAATAAAATTTGTTACTTTTCCACGTTCATTTCGATTAATTACTTAATTACTTTTCTTAACAGTGTGTGGTAAAATTTTCGAGTCATCTGTTACCGAATTGTCAAATTTTCCAATAAATCCTTAAAAAGTAAAAGTATTCTTATAGCGCATTAGAAAAAATAATTATGTGTTCTGCAAGTTAGAAAAGTAATTTTCCACGCTCGTGAATTAAACATATACGTTCGCTGAAAAACTCTCTCTTTTATTAACTTGTAGAATAATCCACTATTGTTAACTAATACTTTTGTAAGTGGAAAATCCTGAGTACTATACATAAAAAAATGCAATAGATTATTACTACAACATTAGACATTTTATAACTTGTAAACACATATTAAAAAATAATATATAATGTCTTACATAATTATATAGTCACAAATTTTGATATTTTCTATGATAAATTTATAGAAATTGTATTTTACATTTATCCCGTGTTTCACCTTTAAATACGTCAGTAATATATGTACATTTTATAGAAACATATTGACAATAATGTGATCATGAAAATCATGTATATGATTTAATGTTTTCAAAGCTTGAATCACTTCTAAGCTTCTATTACCTCCGTAAAGTTTTTTTTTTTAATTTTATATTTAAATTAAAGTATTTATTTAATTAAATTTAACATGTCACCTCAAACTATAAATTATAGGAACGTACAGTATCTACCAATAACGTAATTATACTATGGCAGGGGTCTGTAATTAGTAAACTAACAATTAATCAACGTGGTGCTGGGGGAAATTCCTACTAACTAAACTGATTACATAAATACACTTACACACTTATTTCCACACGCAAATAAGTCGGAATACATTTGAGTTGGATTTGTCATCTTCTCTCGAAATTTTATATCTCGTAATTTCTAAACTTGTTAACGACTTCACTAGAAGCTTCGTTACCCCATCCCGCCGTTCGACCGCCGTAATGCAGGTTTGCGCCACCTTCGGAAGCTCTTCTGTGAGCAGCACTAACGCCACCGGCACCTAAACTTGATGGTCCGGACGAACCACCCGATTCCGGTAACATTCGATCTTTGGTTTTTGGAACAGTCCAATGCATGGACTATAAAAAAAATTACTATTAACACATATTTTTACACTGGCATCATTTACAATAAAAATAAAATATATATTTTAGAGTTACATGATTGGTAGATATAGATGTACCAAAATCAGATATATGTTAGAACCAATGCATTTAAAAACGCCTAGTTAGCACTGAATTAATGAAATCAGTAAACTCTTTAAGTAAATCAGTGCGCGCCTAAAGTGTGGAATAAATTTACTAAAAGCGAAATAAAATATTCTGGGGAAAAATACTCAAACAAGTCGCTTTTATTTGACAAAAATTATAATTTTTGTATGAAAGTCGGTTATCAAACATAATTTGAATCGTTTATTTCAGAAAGGGACCAAAGATCCCTTGGTGCAGAAAGAAACTGTGGTTCATAAACCAATAACATTTATTTTTGAAACAGAATATTGCGTTTGTTGCAGAAAGGTACTGAGCTGGGGGCCAAAGTACTAAAAAAAAACTGTAAATTCCCTTGAAAGCATAAATCCCGGAGTGGCTAAAGCTAATAAGCAACCATTTTTAATATCCAACTTTCATTACTTTTTTTATGAACATACAAATCCTGGGTATGTTGTGGCTTCAAAATTAGTGGGTTTATATATCACACATTTCAATTACACATGCGAAAAAGTACTGAAATAAGTCTAATAAAAATGCCCACAACCAAAACTTATGCTGGTAAAGTTCCGATTTTGATATCCAAAAACGAAAATCTTAAGAAAATGCTTCCTTATATTGAAGAAGCCTACTTGAATATTTATCAGGAAATATTATTATAGCCAACTAAAGCCAGAACCAGAAATAAAAATGCAGCAGAATAAAAAATTTTTATTGCTACTTAATAATATTTTCTTTTTTTATTAAAAAATGTTTGAAGTATTTTTTCGTAAATACCTATATTTTTTCTTTTAATCAAATCCATGTCCATGTCCATGCGAGAACACAAAAAAATAACTCAGTAAAAAAAAATAGTTCATTGCAGAAAGGTAGTAAGTACAGTTTTTCTTTTTGATTTTTTTGTATAGGAATTGAGTCAGTTAGACATTGAGTTTACAATAAAAAATGTTATCAATAATCTTTAAATTGAAAAGTACATGGTTTTTTTCGTTTTTTATTCCCTTTCCGAAATAAACGATTCATTTGTTTTTGAGTAACGACGTCAACAACTTTTTTAAAAATGGTAACACCCTACTTTTTTCTTGATTTTGAAAGATCTTTTCATTGTCGAACCGACAGTGTAAAAATGTTGCATTCTTACATAAGAAAATTTTCAAGTAAATGACATTTGAATGTGAGAAACCGTAAACCAATTAAAATAAAGCAAACACTCTGTTCCTAAGCAAAAACATTATCAGATTTAGTTAATAGTTGATAACAGAATAGTAGGACCTTCCTTCTTTAAAGGAACCCTCACAGAAGAAAGATATTGTTACAGCGCTTGCAGCAGTTTTTCCAAACGGCACTATGCGCGCCCTGTTCGAAATTTTCTTAACATTTGCTTTCCGAGGAGGTGGATTGCCAGGCGAGGACCGATAGATTGGCCAGCGAGATCTCCAGAGCTTATAACCCTTATTTATTTTTTATGGGGTTATTTAAAATCCCAGATCTACGTCAGCAGACCACAAAATTTAGCTGAACTAGAACATCGCAAATGATTCAAAATGTATAAGAAGAATTTCTACACAGGCTTGTGTAAAGTTAAGAAGTCGGTGGATGGCAGTTCGAACACTTAATTTAATAATTGTATTTGTTGGCAAAGGAGTTTTGTTTATTTTTTGTTAACAATAAAACTGACGTTTTCTAAAATTTAATTGACATTTACATGCAAATTTAGTTATGTGGCAATATTTTTATACCGTCGCGTCGCTTCGACAATAAAAAGATCTTTCAAAATCAAGACAAAAAAATAGGGGGCCATTTAAAATAAAGTTGATGACTTTGATTACTGATTACTCAAAAACAAATGATGGTTGAAAATCGACCGATCATGTATATTTCTATGAAATAAAATCGACCTGTTCGAGGATCCTTTTCCAAGATATTTTATTTCGCTTTTACTGAATTTATTCCTTACTTTATGTGCACTATATACCTAGATATCTGTCGCAATATCATCTCTGTGTGAGTTTCTCGCTAGTTTTGATAAAGATTATAATATGATATGTCTCTCCACAATCTATGTACTTTTGAGAAGAATAAACGTAAATTGGAAAAATATATACTAAGCTGTTTTAAATTCATATATCGATATACATCGAATCAATTAAACTTAAACACGCTGTACGACTTTTGTATTGGTTTATTGGTGTTGTCTTTAAAACATCGGCGAGTGAACTCTAGTTTCCAACTGAGTATAATTAGCAAACATATATGTATACGATAGATTACTATGACTACATGAGGGTTTTCACGTGATTTAATCAGCTGCTTAAGATCAAAAATTTAGTAATTAAAAGTGCACTAATTTTGCCATTTTCGAAGAACACGTGCCCTAATTGGAGTGCTATAGTGATGAAATATTAATTTTTTTGAAAATATACCTTTTATGTTTTAATTAATTAATTAATCAATATTTTTTTTTTATAACTTTTTTTGTATCTGCATTAACTGAAACTGAACAACTGGCAATAGTTGATGTGCGGCCGAAGAAAATTAAAAATAATATGTACCCTGAAAAACATTTTTTGTTAAACCGATTTTAAAATAATTTACTTGGTCTTTAAGACTTCTTATACTCAGTACTATACAATAATTTTAAAAATTTATCCACAAGTACCCCAATGAAGTTGGTGCTATGCCGAAAGTATAAAACGTGTTTTCCTAGAACCAATTGGGGTGGTGTTGGAATATTTTGCATTTAAAAATGCGACAAGACGTTTTCGCCGTATTTAGTGTTTACTTATTACTTATTAGTATGTTATTTTACTGAACTATTTCAGGATAAGTTTTCCCTGAAATTAATAAATTAGTGTTGTCCACATAATTTAATATTGTGCGTCTAGTATTAGAGACATTAACATTTATGTCATTAATGAACATAATAAATAGTAAAGACCCTGAGGTTTGTAGCCTTTTGGAAATTATATTATAAAAAATTAATTAAAAAAGCCCAAGTTTTCTCTATCGTTCATTTAACTGATCTTTTTCCTGAACTCAAATTATATACAGTGAGAACATAAAGGTTGGAACATATTCGATAAAATCTTCATTGGGCAAGTATAAGAAAAAAATGCTCGGACAGGTCGATTTTCAAATGTTTTTCTTTGGGTATGCGTATATTTTGTATTGCGTCATCTATGTTCGAGTTATGACGTCATCGCTTGTTTTTTTAAATTGCAATAACCTCTCTCTTTTGATAGTACCATTTGAAAGAGTACATTTTTCTCCGTATATACACCAATTTTTATGGTATGTTACATAAGAATATTTTCGAGAAATTTATTATTAATGTTTAATAACCCATTGTTGCATTATTTTCGTTCCGACACTGATTGTAACTCCTTTTTTTTGCATATGTACCTATTATGCTTAGCAACGAGACTTTAGTGAACAAAACTAAACGTCACTCTCAAATATTGCGCAATACAATATTTTCGAGAAAGAGAGCTTTGGTATTCATTGCAATTTAAAGAAATAAAATTTCATGCAAAAATTTGACAGTGACAGTGACATATATTTGACAGTGACGTTTTGTTTTGTTCACTAAACGTTGCTAAGCATAATAGGTACATATGAAAAAAGAAGCTACGATCAGTGTCGGTACGAACACATAATGCAACAATGAGTAATTAAATATTAATAATAAATATCTCGAAAATATTCTTATGTAACATACCATAAAAATTGGGGTATATACGGAGAAAAATGTACTCTTTCAAATGGTACTACCAAAAGGTGTTGCAATTTAAAAAAACAAGCGATGACGTCATAACTCAAACATAGATGATGCAATACAAAATTAAAAAAGAAAATCGACCTGTCCGCGCATTTTTTTCTCACTTGCCCAATGAAGATTTTATCGAATATGTTCCAACCTTTACGTTCTCACTGTATGTTGGATAAATAAATAAAAACATTCTTGTAAACAACATATTAGAAAATTGAAGATACTTTTCTTTAAAATATCATTAAGAAACTAATTAATCCAGTTTTATAAATATAATTCTAAAATAATTTAATATAATAATGAATTTATTATAATAGTAAATTTAAATGAGTATTCATTAAAACTAAAACCATGTTGAAACATACCTGATGAACATGTTCTTTCATCCCTAGCCATTGTTTATAGCTGATTGAAATACCGCTATTTCTCCACTTGTCGTAATTGTTCCTCTTCTCAGGGTCACAAAGGATTTCTTTGGCTTCCTAAAAATAATAAAGAGACATTGAAATATTTATCGGTGTGAATCGGTGATTTCTTTACATATACAACGCAACACCTATCTAATGAGTTCCGTTAATGAACGTACCGTATTTTAATTCAACAGCAGAAAAATGCAAACCAAAAGAACAGAATAAAGGACGTCAAGAATAATGGTACGTCAACAACGGTCCAAAATTAGTACATAATTAATTATGTACGACCTCGTTAAATAAATACTATATAAATCATGTTTATTACAGCCTATTTTCTAAAATGTTGTAATCATACAAAGAACAAAGTTTAAGAATATAAAATCTAAAAATTATTGGCGTTTTATGCGTTACGTGTTTTTATTTTTTGACAATCATTTTTCATTTACAAAGAGGAAGTTGCTCCATTTTTACGAAAATTGCCCCAAGCTTACAACGCCTTTACCCGCCTTTTATTACAATCGTGTAATTCTAAAAATCGAATTTATATATTTAAAAAAAATAACCATATATACAAAATACAATTTTTCACAAAATATAAATATTAAGTTATATTTTATCGATGATTTCCTTTTGTATTTTTATGTAAATATTCTTTTGCAACAAACATTAAGGAATCGATGGAATAAACAATTAAAAGCATTGCAAATTATGTATGCGGTAATAATGCGTTAATTAGAATAACAAACTCGATGACAGAGCATTTATTATGATTTCTGAGTGCAAGCTGTTCAATAAAATGTTCATGTACGCGATGGATACTAAAATCTTTCAAAGTAGTTTAAAAGCATTCACGTCACGAACACTATTCATGTGTACCTTTTTGTACATTTCGGTTTTTTAAAAACATCGTATGAATAAATTATTTCGCTTCTCGGCATTTTACAAAATCGTTTGTATCTGAAATCAACTTGATTTACGAACGTATTGGAAATTCGAATACGTCAATTTATGTTATCGACCTAATATCACAAGTGTATAATCATCACCATATTCATGTGTTCGATTGACAGGCAAAATCTGATATGTAATTTACATATAAATTTCTACATTGCAATGCGTTTGTAATTATAAAGGATTTTCAGTTTTTAAATAATTTAAGTCCAAATATCAAACTTCAATCTGTTACTGATGACTTGGTCCTAGAAGAAGACTGACAACGCAACACTAATACTTATTCAAATATGATAAAGATAAAATATAGCATCCAATAAATCATATTTAAAATTGCATATTTGTTCCTATTTTTTTTTTTTTAATTTGAGAGATATCACTTATACAGAATGTCCCAGATATTGGGCTCACTATTGGGATCTTGTAAACGGTAAGAGATAGAGAGTTGGTTAAATGAGACAAAATGTGCGCAACATCATGGCCTACTTACTAAAAAAACGAAACATTCAAAATAATGGTCGGTATGGACGCTACACGCAAAAAAAGAAAAAAATGCATTTTAAATTTTCGCTTGTAGCTCAGTTCGATGAAAAGATACCGGAATAGTATTTTAACATTATTAGGGTACTTTTTTACGTAGATTCCGAATATCTTACTCTAATCTAAATAGCTTTTAAAATTTTTGAGATTTCATAGCTAACTTTCTTATTTTAAATACAAATCGTAGGTGGCTTTGATTGTATCTAAGAGAACATAACTTGCTGTTTTCAATAATGTATAACACTTTGGGTTTATTTGCAAATTATGTTCTTTTAGATACAATCAAAGCCACCTACGATTTGTATTTAAAATAAGAAAGTTAGCTATGAAATCTCAAAAATTATTATGCTTTAAAACAATACAAATACAAAATCGCAAGAAAATGCTTTGGATAGAAAGTTCATACCTTACTCACTAAGCAAACACACGCACTAGAAGATGTGGTATGTTAAATTTTATGCCATTGAAAATTATCAAATATCATCAAAATCCACACAAATCGCGCTTTAATTTGTAAGTCTTTGGCTAGGAAATTTCTAATGTTACGTGTCCCTGTTGACACCAGACCTACTGACCAAGTGGGTAAAGATCTATATTGTATATCCCCCTTTTACTCTTCTGATATGTTCATAGAAAAAAATTGTCATGTACGCTTTTCATTGAACAGTAATTTTATATTCTGTTTGTAATTGTCAAAAGTAAAATTTTAGTCAAAGCTAGAAGCAATACATAAAATATATAGGGAAAGTGTTTACACAAAAAAGCATCATTGATAATTACTAAAACTAATAATTCTTGAATTTTTAAAATCAGTAGTTGTAATTAATCAAATGGGTTTTTTGTGTGAACTTACACATTGCAAATTTCCCTATAACTCAAATTTCATTAAAATAATAAAAAGTTAACCAGTCCACGTATACGCTATTCGTTGTTGACCAAGAATCGAATAGTAAACTGTTATCTCTTTTTATCTGGTAATTGGATATCAGTGAACCATACAAACCAATTTTATTACTACTGTGCATCACATGAAATTTTCTCATCCGTCATCAGTTTCGTTCGTTTTAACTTGCTTTATTATTACACAAAAATACACACAAATCATGAACATTAATAAACACAAATAAATTTGTATACATGATGTTATTGTTATTAACAACGACTTATTTGAACCAACAATTTTATATACCCTAATATACAAAATTCAAATGGAAGATCATTTTCTCATTGCAGTTGCATTTCTTACTACTAAAGCGAAAAAGTATTGTTTATGGTTATTTTTAATAATGAAATGCTACAACTAATTTCCTTGTGAAATATTGATTATTAACATGTTTGGTTTTTGTGTGAAAATATGCCATAATTAATGCTAACTGTTAGAGCAATTTATTCTTAAAACGTGTCGATTATTCCATTAACACCATAAACTGTTAATGCATTAATGCGCAATATCTAGTTTCAAGATCTGTAACTGTTAAGTTAAGGTGACCATACATTGCGCTGTATTGTCCGGAATTATAGCAAGCTGTACCACAAATGTATAGCAAAACGTCGAGCATTCAGCATGAAAGTACATCAAAACGCCTTTTTTTAATTACGGAGCGAACCCATCCCACATCCAATATTTCCATATATCTGTGTACTCTAAATGTACTCTTAATAATACCTTTTAATTCACTTACGGAGCGAACCCAACCATACGTCAGTGTTTCTAACTATACATTTAAATCGAGAGAGGGGAGCGGGTCAGTACACAAAATTAACAGGAAATTCTATTATAACTTCAGGAAAATTCCAATATGGTCACCCGCTAAATAAGTCCCATAACAGATATTTCAAAATATTCTCCGTTAATCGCATAATAATAAAAAGCAAATACCTCGTGATTTTACATGAGGAGTTATTCAAAATAGATTATGTAAAGAGGATTTCATTTTGTCTTTTGTCATTTTTTAAATGCTGTGCTTTTAGTAACGAGGCTACGTATTATGCTGCAACTGAAAATCCACACTGGATACGACCAGTAGATTTTCAACATACATCGTCCTTGATATTTGAGTTGATAATATTGGAACTAAGTAATACTTCATTCTGGGATATGTAATTGATCGATTGTGTTGTATTGTATCAAAGCGGAACTTTTGGTACTAATAAAACCAAGAGAAAATCGTAAACTATTTTCTCTTTGAGGAAGACATTGAGGAATGCGTTGTCACTTGATAAAGATAAGTTACTATAATTGGCTTCAGCTAAGGAATTGCAACTATGTTCACAGAAATTAACATGCCTCAGTTCAGGCCTTAAACTGAAAAAAAAATATCCAGTATTAAATAAAATAAATTAAAAAAAAACAATCTTTTTACCAAGTATCAACATGGTTTCTTAAAAAATAAAAACACTGATACTGCATTACATAGCATAATTACAAAAATTGGTCAAAGCCTGGATTCACGAACACCCTGTCTGGGGTTATTAATCGACTTATCCAAAGCTTTCGATTGCGTGAATCATAAGATATTACTGCATAAATTGAATAGATATGGTATTAGGGGCATAACTAATAAATGGCTTGAAGATTGCCTCACTGGTAGAAAGCAAAAAGTAGTCTATGACAACACTGATTCCAAGCTTGAAAGCATTGACATTGGAGTGCCGCAAAGCACTGTTCTTAGGCCTACCTTATTCCTTATCTATATAAATGATCTAGCTAACTGTCTAAATTGTCTAAGTACTAATAACATCATTCTTTATGCGGATGATATTAACATAATCTTAACATCCATTGACACACCTCACCTTTTTAGGAAAACTGAAGAGATTTTCAGACAAATCTCTCTCTGGATGGATTTAAACAAATTAATCGAAAATGAAGGTAAAACATCATTTTTTCTAAAGCAGTCAACAAAGTAACTGATCTCATCACATTGAGTTTGCAACCAACTGTCCAAAAGCTGTAATGCTGTAATATTCAGACGCTCAAAATGTTTTATTATTCTGATTTTTACGCCAAAATGAAATATGGCGTAATTCACTGACGTGCATCTAATAATATACAAACCAATAGAATTTTTATTTTACAAAAGTGACCAATACGTATAATATTCAACTTAAATTTCAGGGAATCATGTAAGCTAGCCTTCAAAGAAAATAATATTTTAACTTTTTTTGACATGTATATTCTTGAAGTAACATGCTTCGTTTTTAAATTCAAAAATGAATTTTCATCCAATAATTCACGTTCCTATGATACTAGAAATATTAATTATTTGCTTCCTCCTAAACACAGACAATCGGGCTTTCAAAAAAGTCTTTATGGGCTGCAAGTTATATAATAGACTTCCAAATCTCACTAAATGCATTGATAGATTCTCTATTTTTAATAATAGTGTAAAAAAACTATTGTTGAACAAAAATTGTTATTCTATTCATGACTTTCTAGATTAATTAACTATCATAACGCTCTTTCTGCATGTGCTTGTATATGTTTATTATTTATGTATATGTGTTGAAATAAATAAATAAATAAAATGGATTTAAAAAGTTAAATCCGTTTGCAAAAACGTACCTAGCTTAATCCGACATTCCTACCTTGATCACAATAAGAACAATGTCGACAAAATGCCTTACCGATCTAATTAGTAATATGCAAAGAATAGCCTTAACCAGGTCCATCCATCGAAACATGAGTACAAAAAAATATCTCTTAGTTCTAAAGCAAGTTATATGGTAAATTATTTGCATTAATAAAAATATAACTAAACGCAGAAGATTATTTTAAATGAGCGCCTGCGAATCAAAAACGTTATTCTAGAAAAAATTCTCAAACTATCAAATAATAGCTCATAATATTTACAAAAGACGGGTGGCGTAGCGGCGCGATATTTAATAAAGCACTTGAAAGGTGGTCGATAAGAGCTGCCAGCATGACTGATTCATTGAGTTCTTGAAGTTCATTTTGTATGGTCGTAGGTAATCTGTTACGGTCATGCCAGATGATGAAGACAAAAAAGAAGAATTGAGGGTCAAATCCAAAAACTTTTCAAACAAATTTAAGAAAATCGTAGCAATTAATACGAAAATACAATGGTGAGTTGAAAAGTGCATACATCATCAACGAACATATTCTATTAGGAGCCCATAATCTATCATATACCACATAGAACTGAACATTTTTTGATAATACTGGAAATACTGAAAACCTTATAAAGACGCATAAAGAAAAATATATAAGCTGCAAAGCCACAGCCACTCGCAATGATATCAAACCAAGATTATTTTCAGTTGCTCGTCCAATTATGGAGCATTATTTTCAATAAAAAAAAGGTAATGAAATAGGTAGCTTGTTTTGACACGCATCACGCACAATAAATTGTAATTGTTCATATATAAAGGTAATTTTAATGTGTTAAACTAAGACGTACAAATGCAAATGCCTCCCTCCTCTACGAAATAAAATCAAAGAAACCTATGGATAGACAGATTTAGATAGATCAATTTCATATGAATAAAAATACAACAATTAATACTCTCTTTCATATAATTGTTAATTAACAACATCATTTACATGAAGAAAACACCTTTTAGATAAAAATTTAATGTAAAGGAAGAAATTTCCTTAAAATATTCGCAATTAAGTCATCGGCGTGTATTTCAAAGAAACACCTTGAATGTATAATTATGACTATGTACATACTCTTAATTGCACCACAACGATCTCTCTTTACACGAAATTAAAACTAATTTGTAATGAAAATATACTCCACTGAAAATTTTGCATTCAACCAAATACACACTTGTTACTTTAATCGAGTTAGTGAGATTGCTGTATTTTAATTGGCTGGCTATACAATCATGAAATTAAAGCAAATTATTCTTAACGAAGTTTTTGGGCTTTTGACGAAGTATAACATATCTACCCCTGCTTTATCTTACTGGATTTAGACTAGATACTAAACAACTTCAGAGTGCGATTTTACAATGCTATGCAATTATTTACTAATATAATGAAAAACTATTATATACTATAATATTAATATAAAATTTATATGTTTAATATAAAGTGTTTGGTTCTTGTAATACGACAAACGTAGTACGTAGAAAACATGTCACGACCTTTGTAGTTATCGCAGTATTAATGTTGGTTTTGACTTTAGGTGGCTTTAAGTAAAACAGTTGTAAATTTATTCATTACATAAGAAGCCCACGTCACACATAATTAGATAGTTCACTATGGACAAAATATGTCTATTATTACTTACGTTACCTTGAGAATTGTTATGTCGACGCTACTGTCCATAAAATCCATATATAGATATAAATTAAGAATTTCACGTTTATTATCGACAAAACAGATAATTAGTGGAATTAATGTTGGGAATATCTTTGTATGCTAGTGCTGACCATCGTTAAATTCTAGTTACAGATTTATATAAGGTTTTTACAATATAAAAGTTTTCAATAAGGTTCGAATAATTTTAAAAATTAAGTGTTAGCTTTAAACACAAAAAATGTTTATCCTCAATTTAGATTTTGAATATTTACTATTTCTTAGCTCGAGTCACTCACTTAGTTTTCAAAGAGAAACTTCTTCTTTGCTTGAACCAAATACACAACGCCACCTATCGGTTAGCGTTTTGTCATTGACAATACGTCTTCTTGTATCGGTCATATCGTATTGTATTGGACAAACTCCTTCGTTATTTATTTTATATAATCTACTCATTATCACGGTGGATGCACAATGTACGTCACTAAGGATTGAACAATAAACTTTGTGATTACTAGCCTATTGACTAAACCACTCGACCAGTAATCCCGTAATTACGAATACGAAATGGTACCGCAGACCGTTGACATTTCGATCAGGGAAAGATGAAAGAAACTATACTGCGAAACAATCCATACGTTAATTCTTAGAACAACATTTTTATAACTTGTAAACGACGGGAATTCTACCGGAAGGGCAGAATGTCTTCAGAAAGGGAAAAGGTACACTATCGGCGGTTGAGTTGACGAAGGAATCAGGATGGATCATGTTTATGGAGTTTAAGCAGACCTTCGATATGATAAAATGGGGAATTTTGGGAAAGAAGATCGTCAGAGGAGATAAGGTGTCAAAGAAATTTAGGGCGTATAGGAGGGGTGCCATTAAGTCGGTTGAATCCCTTGAGTTTATTACACATTAGAAAGAAATGGACAGAAAATGATGTTCCTTCTCATTCATAGTTGCATAATTTAATAATGGGTTTATAAAAAAAACTATGTAAGTAAGTATACATAAAAAATCGTAATAGAAGAAAAAATTATATTAATCTTCAATAAAACTAAGAATTTTTTTTGAATTA
This sequence comes from Lethrus apterus, assembly GCA_018397195.1. Taxonomy (NCBI): domain Eukaryota; kingdom Metazoa; phylum Arthropoda; class Insecta; order Coleoptera; family Geotrupidae; genus Lethrus; species Lethrus apterus. The sequence continues at coordinate 7,897 of JAFFZR010017575.1, read as the reverse complement.
TTGATTAAATATTTCTTTTAAAATATAACATTTTCATTTTGGTATATGGCCTCTATTATTAGTAATAAAATACAAAAAGAATTGTTAAAAAACATAATAGGTTCAGTTACACACGAAATGGCTAATGCCAATAAATACAAAGAAAACTGGCCTTTAAAAAATAATTTGTGTAATAAAAAGAGAATTGTTTTCAAAAATGTGTTACACTGATGACATTTTTTACATAATGACCATGAATAAAAACTGTCTCAGGAACATGTTGATATCAATTGTTAATTCAATGTCGTAAGCGGACATTTGCGAAGGTTGTGAACATTTCGACAGGACGTCGCGGTTGGAACACCGCATATGCGCTAATTATTTTTAAATTAAAAATGTGTTGAAACTGAAATATCGCTTGGCACAAGCACATAGTCCTAGTCCACCAATATTGATTTTCTGACTCAAATAAAAATTTTTTCTTTGAACATTACAAACAAAGGGACATGAAGATTGCAGATTGTATTCATGTTTTGGGATAATGTATTAAAAGCTTTTTGAATGCGTGTAAGTAAAGAATGCAAGAGGTAAGTAAATGCAATAATTTGCACAAAATTATAGGACATAATTTATTATAAATTAATTGCCTATTTAACAAAAAATCGGAAATGTAATAATAATTATTAGAGCCCGGACACTGAGACACATTTCATATTCTGTGGGTTAGGTCCTTATTAATATTATTTCTGTTATATTCAAAAATTAATATAGTTAAATTTTAACCAACAATAGTAGTCAAGATTCAAATAAACACATACGGAAATTGTAAAAATTTATTTTAAACATTATTTTAAATACAATAAGTTGATAAATACGAGTTATATTTACGCCAATGTTCCAAAAAAAATAACGCAAACTAGTTTACCAGTGCAATTCCGATTTCAGTAATAATACGAGGAGTATTCATCGCGGCGAACTGTAAAATAGCCCAACACCTGATCGAGACCTAAAACTTTTTGTGGCAAAATATTTTAACGCGAAATTTTAGTTTCATTTATTTTATTGATGTGCCCCCTTATTTTATATTTTCGAACATGTGTGTCAGTGTCCGGGCTTTAATAATCATAAAAATAATATTTGTTGTTATAAAATGTATATAATTTTTTGAATGTAATTGTTCATATTTTTATAATTAGGACTGGATTAAAATGGTATAGGTATAAAGAAAAATCAATTGATTTACTTTCTTCATTATTTGTAGACCATATTCATTATTCAACAACAAAAAATTGTAATATTGAATTTTTATTAGAAATTATTTTCGTCATACAAATGTTAGTAACTACAAGCAAATTAAAAAACACAAGTTAAAAGACTTTTATAATCATACGTTTAATAATAAACATTTTGATTTACGAAGCATCTTGACAGTAAAAATATTATAGTCTTTCGAAAATGACGCGACTGTGTCACTTTTAAGAACAATAAAATAAACATTCTTGTGCAATCTTTCAAACTGATTCCATACAATGTATTTGAAAATCCTGTAAATATTAAAAAATAATTCTCAACCGTTAGAAAATATTTTCTTCTTTATAAATTTACAAAAATAAATATGTATTTCGAAATATAAATCGAAAAGTGTACAGTAAAATATTAAATAAAAAATGAAGAAAAACTCGTGTTATTAAGTTTTGTACACCATTACTATTCTGTATTATATATCAATATCATATACATATAACTGGATTTTTAAAACAAAGTAATGAGAATGTTCAATGACCTTTAGTATCGATTAACATAAAAATATTAACAATAATACTAACAGATAAGAACTGTTATAATTTTGTTTATAAACCATATTTATTACCATTATATTTAATATTTCTATAATTTAAAAAAAAAACAAATAAATGTTATTGCAAAATCACTGCTTTCATTTCAATTGTTAATAATTTTCGATTATAAATTTAAAGTCGTAAATATAAAGCAAACACAATAATTAAATATTGTGTAATAAAAATGTAGGTCAGTGCGTTATATAGAAAAAAAAAACAATTTCATACTTACTTTCATTTTTTGAAACATAATTTGTGCATCTTTATTTCCCTCATTTTTATCAGGATGATACTGCAGAGCTCGGATCTTATACTCGGCTGTTATTTGATCCACCTAGCAAAAAAAAAAATTTTAATTATTATAAAATTTAACAATAAAAATAAAACATTAAAACAAAAATTTTAATAATACTAACAGTGGAATCTTCACTACAACCAAGAATTGCGTAGAAATCCTCTTCTTCTTTGCGTTTGTAACTTAAAATTTCATCGACACCACTCATTTTAAAGCACTATTCGAATACAAACACGAACGTCTAGATTCACGTATCAACGTACTTTGCGAAACCCGGAGGAAATTTAGGAGTGTGGGAAATTTCAATGGGGAAAACCAGGAACCTGTTCGTCAGACCAGTGACACCGCAAAGAACGTTATCTTATACGCGGTTTCGGTCGATTACTAACTAGTTCGAACCATTTACATTAGCGACTCCGTCGACAAGTTCGAGTGAAAGTTGTTTTGTACGATGGAATTTGTTAATAACGCATTCTTTTAACATTCGATTTGTGATAATGTGGTGTCTCTGGTCGGAAACTGCCTTGCGCAGTAGATAGATAAACCTGTAGCGACCTAATGTGTATGCCGCTGAATCAATGATCGTCGTTTCTCAATTCGCATCTTATCTTCATTATAACTTTGTAAATAATTATCAATTATTTTTAATAGTATTATTTTGCAACATCATGACGTCATTACACACAACTTGACCTTAACAATATCTTAAGTAATTTTAATAAATAAATTATTGCAGAATTTTCCAAAAATGTTGTAATATTTATAAGCAATTAAAACTATTTGTCATAATCGATTCTCTACCATTTGTTTCATCTATTTGCAACATATACTTTAGTACAAAAGGACTGAGAAATCTTTAGTTGAGCACGTTTACGAGTTTATAGGGAACAAAGAATACCGCGAGTACATACTGTTTAATGATGGATGAAAGTTTTGCAAGCAATATGGATTTTCATAGTTTCATATAGATGGTCTGTCGAGCGAACAGTTGATATCCAAGTTCATGGATAATTTGTGGGTAATTAAGGATAAAATATTTGCAATTTTGCAACGGCTTGTTTAAAATTTTCGTCAGAGATCATTAAATATAATAAGTTCAGTTTTATATGTACGATGGAACCTACCTATTATATGAAAACGCCGAAAGATCTGATTGATTTTAAATCTTCACACTAACAATGTAATAAAGTAAAGCAAACTGCATCTTTACTGGTTACTGTTGTATAATTTTTTCATCATTTAATGAAGTAAAAAAAAAAATCATTGCGGAAAAACCGAAATACAATGTTCCATTATTCATTCATCTTTCAAATAAAGAATATTTAGTAAGCTCGTTAGAGAACACTATATTTTATGAATTAACCTGATAAATGTACAAAAACCAGTCGATACGATCGATAAAGTTACCGTACATCAAAATCAGATGTATGATTGGTCGTTGCCTATAAAACAATCGAAGCACACAAATCGATGAAATATACAGTTTGTTCACGGGAACATTCTACAATAGCTAACTTTTTTATTTAAAAAGATACAAAATTAGTTAAATGGACAAAGTTTAAGTACCTTGCAATGCGCATTTCGCGCAATAAATTATAAAACAAAAAACATCGCGTTGCTAAGATATAAGCATAACTATTAGTTTTTTAAATTGAACACTGAACCCTGTATATTTTTATATTTTTAAGTTGCTCTGGTTGCCTGCTATAATTAATTAAAAACAATTTTTCTCTAGGATCGCTAGTTAAGGAGTTAAATCTTCTTGCATTCTAGGTGTTCACGAATTATTCTATATTAACTAACTTTTTTATTTAAAGAGATACAAACTTGGTTAAATGGACAAAGTTTAAGTACCTTTCAATGCGCATTTCGCACAATAAATTATAAAACAAAAGAACATCGCGTTGTTAAGATACAAACATAAAGATTAAATTGTTTAATTGAACACACTGTATATTTTTATATTTTTTAGTTGCTCTGTTTTCCTGCTATAATTAATCATAAGACAATTTTTCTGTAGGATCGCTAGTTAAGGAGTTACAAAATAAAGTAATAAAATAATAAAAATCATTGTTTTCAATGTTTTGCATCCTTCGGACTGCACCAATATGTCTTATGCATCTCACGTAAATAATAATAAAAGAAATGTATTATAAATGTTTATTTGCCGCTATTATAATTATAATGAAATTTGCAAAATTATTTTCTCCAAAACTCTTTTAATAGCGGTTTTAGAGAAAAATTGTAATTAATTATAGCAAACAACCAGAGCAACTTCAAAATATAAAAATATACAGGGTGTTCAATTTAAAAAATTAATCCTTATGCTTGTATCTTAGGAACGCGATGTTCTTTTGTTTTATAATTTATTGCGCGAAATGCACATTGCAAGGTACTTAAACTTTGTTCATTTAACTAAGTTTGTATCTCTTGAAATAAAAAAGCTAGCTATTTTAGAATATTCCCGGGAGCAAACTTAATACGTATTCTTTTCTGTCAATTATATATTTGAAGTTTCATGCTTCTATATTTTTTAAATCTCAGGGTTTTCAAAATGGCCACACTTGTATCAAAACAACAAAATACAAACATTATTTTTAAAATGTTTTTTCCTTCCCCTGAATAATGAGAAAACGTGTGCTCTTGCAAGGTCATCATCGCATCCTTAAATATCATTCATTACAGTGACGCTAAGAATAAGATTAATATTAACGTAACCACTAACAAGTATCATTTAAGTACTAGTGTTGAATTACAACACAGTTAATATTTAAATAGTTGCTAATTGTAAATTAATTATGGACATGTGTCGACAGATAATGTGCCCACATTAACAATCAGGAACTACACAATCTTTTATGTACCAATTATCGATATTTTGAAGTATATATTAATCTTGATAGGCTGGTTAATCTTAAAAATATTTTCGCGAATAGCTAATATTTCTTGTGCCTTATGTTGCTCCAATCGGTCGATATAATCTATTTTTAGAATACAATTTTACTGACAATTTCATGCCCTAATAAGATTTTATTGATTTCCTAAAAACACGTTGCCTAAGGAAGTATACTATCATGAAAACGTCAACTTGAGTTGCACAATGAATTTCCAATTCGAAATAAAAAAAACTTGATAATGAAACTAAAGAGAATAATAAATATGCACAAAAGAAATGTTTGATGAAATTAATGTAAAGAAGCTTCACTTTTGTGAATATTCTATCCAATAATATTACAAAACATAATTTACAGTAACATATAATGATTTTTAGTGAAATCCATTAAATTTGGTTTTCAATTCACTTTTCAATTCACGACTGAAAACAAAATGTGGGAAATTATAGAAAAAAAGAGTCATAGCGTGCCATTTGTAATAAAAAATTCAGGTGCACTGGAAGTCTAAATGAACACCATTTTATCTCATAATAAAAAAATAATCCAATAAAATGCTGCTGCTTGCTGGATTGGACTAAATTGTGGTTAATATTTAAATAAATGGCGCCCTGCAGCCTGTACTCAAATATTGTGGCAAGAAGATAAGAGATCTGGAGAACTGTTTTAACCTTTGGTTGTGATAAATAATAGATAAGTAAGATTTAAATAAATATAAGAAATGAGATGGGAACACAAATTAACTAGGCGGAATTAAACATAATACAAAAATAGACTATGTATATCAATAAATGTTTTTATCCACGATATTTTAATGATGAGTAGAAAATAATGAAAAAAATATATATTAACGAGGGGTATGCATGTTCTTCGCTGTTTCCATTGCTAAGGTTTATTGTATTAATATAATATCATAGGGGTTAATCTATGTGAAATTTCACATTAATCTCACGCATACTGAACAATATCAATGAGATAATATTTGTACAACAGATCAATGATTACGTGGTGAAAGGTAAATTACACAAATTAGGATAATTCGTTTAATTAGAATAATTCCTGTCAAACGAATTGCTGGAATGCTTTATCGAATTAAAAATGTTAAAATATTAAATTTGTAATGATGTATTTCTTAGTTAATAGTTCTTCGTCATTTAAAACAAAATAACCAAGCACGTTTTTCTTCTTAATTTTCCCTCTCATTTCCCCCTCGTTTAATTTGCCACCATCTCACATTGCTTTACCAGCCAAGGGCACCGTGGTTTTCCAATCATATTCTGATTAAAATCTGCTCTCACAGCTCCACCACTTTTTGTTTCGATCATTTACTAATTCGCAAAACTTACCATTTTTAATTATCGTTTGTGGCTCCTATTTTTAAGTTTCCCACACGTTCTATTACATTGCGTCTATGAATGTTTCCACAATTATTTTATTCACAACATCCAACCTATTTCCCATACATTTAACTTAGAGAGTAGATATTCAATTACTTATGAAATGAGCTAGTATTTCGTAAAATTTGTGGGAGGAATCATTTAAATGAATATTTTTATAAACAAATCTCATTTACTTTAGAAGAGAATTTAACTTGAGAATCTTTATCACCGTATTTACGATTTTTGATCGTGTACTATTCTGATTTACTCTAGATGTCGTGTATATCATTTTGTAAAATACTAATAAAATAACAAACATAGCGATTGCAATAAATAAACTTTCATATTCAGATCAATATTTCAAACGCAGAAAAAGATTATTTTCATGCAGATACCCGTTTGAATTGATAAAGTTTCATTTATTGCTGAACTTTGGTGAGCATTTTTCAACATTGTCGGAACTTTTCACCCAACGAAATTATTCAGAAAAATTCTCCAGGGTATTACTCGCCCGGAACTGTCGCGACAATATGAAAAAGAGTATATAACGAAAAACTTTCCAAAGGAAATTTTATTATGAGGACTAAAAAGATTATTTACATTAAAATATCTCCGCTGTTTTATTTCAAAACCGACAATGTAGCAATCCCCTGAAAAATAAAATCTAATGACCAACTCTTGATATTAGATCTAAAATCGATTTTGAAAACAACAGTGAAAATCCGTTAAGAGAGTGTGATTTAATTAACTTAAATGTCCATCAGTAATTTAAAATTTATAATAACAGTCTTATCTCTAGTGAATTATTTACGTAGTTTTAAACCGAATGATGTTTAACTTCATCCTAATTGATGTTTCTAAAATTATCGTTGCATGCAAACATATTCAAATTTAATACAAGAGTATAAGAACTTATACAGTACCTCTATGCACGTACCAGAAAATTTAATCAATTTTTGACAACTATTAACCTCTAAGGGTATTATTTCGAAACGCGTCGTGTAATATTACAAATACAAAGTGACGAAAAATATTTTAAGTGTAAAAGACTTTTAAATGTTTTTAATAAATAATTTTTAAACGTATTTAGTGATAAGTTTTTAAAATTAGGACAACACCAAAAGTGTTCATAAGGTAAGAATTGCATAAAATTCATTAACCTCTACTATGAAATTAATATGAAAATAACCTATTTCTACAATGATTGACACGTAAGGTATTAAGTTTATTTATTTAAAAAATCTCTAAATACACAAAAAGTATTTATAAAACTTTACGTTTTACGAATGAGATGTTAATTGAAAGAAAGAATTAACAATAAAGTAATCTAGACGACATTTAAATCTGAAAATTACAGAATAGCCGAGTGCATAGCCTAGCATCTTAAAAAAAAATCATTAAAGAAAGCTTAGCTAAAAGGATTTTCCCACACAAAATTAACGTAATTAAAGTGTTAAATATTCTGAAAGAAGTATTTCGATTCTTACCAATATTTTCCGTTAACAGAACCAAAAG
>JAFFZR010017572.1:0-17371 GCA_018397195.1 Lethrus apterus | reverse complement strand
CGTATTGATAATATATCATTTAAAATATGTAATTATGTTAAAAACGTAGTAAAAAGAACTTACCGTTCTGTTTGCCAAATTCTTAACTCGACAATTTAGGTATGCAGTTTTTCCCAGCAGGGCTGTAACGTTTTTTGATGCGCTCGTGTCGAAATGCAACCCTCTGTTGGCTGAACTGTCTGATAGGGAATTCCCTGCTGCGCTACCTCCAGATTGCACTGCGCCCAGTACTGCGAACAAGAGTATATATATGAATATAATACAAACTAGTTAGTCTGTAGAAAAAGAATTAAATATATAATTATATTTTATACATACAGAGGATTCGGAAACAGTCCGCAGCTGCTGAATACTGAAAAATATATTTTACTATGGAAATATATACAATTTGAAATATATTACTTCTTGAAAAAGTTAACGAAACACATTTTTATATATTTTATATCTTTGTTTGTAGTAATAAATATATTTTATTACATTTTCACCTTAATATTGGTATAATTTCAAGGAATTACAATTTGAGATTAATTCATAAAAATTACAACAGTAAAATAATAATTTAAAGATTTTGTAAGTAGATTATCATTTGGAGGAGTAATATTCGTTAGTGCTACTTTTAATTTTAAACATTGAGACTAAATTGAACTAAATAAACCTCTACGGCCAGGTTTATTTATTTCAATAAATAATACTATTTAGTAGCTTTGTTTAAATTTGAATAAAATAAAATTGTTCCGAAAGACAAGCAATTTTAAATATTTTTTGCATATATTTGGTACATATTTCCAATGAAAAATATATTTGTTGTATAATAATAATAATATTTATTTACTCAGCGGATATATATCCAATTACAGAGTAAAAATAATACATGTAATAATACATACAGTCACAAGATAAAATTATACAGCAAAATCTGTACATACATATATAAGAAATAAGGACACAATACGAAGATTAAACATTAGTTCACAATTATTAAATTGGCTACTGCTTTTTGAAGGACTTCAGGCTGATGTCAAAGAGATCAATGTCACTAAACATTTCATTGTAATTGATGCACATATACAGTGGGGATTTCTTAAAATTGTTCACTCTAGTGCATAATCTTTTACATCGGAATACATTAACAACGCCATCCAAGGAAATTCGAAAAACTATGTATTGCGACCGTTAATAATTTTGTCGATGTCTTTGATGGTGCCGTAAGTATCCAGTGGTAACAATTTGAATTTATCCGCAAGCAACTTGTCTGAAAAAGCACACTTTATGGGCTTCTCAGGACAACAAACTTTAACATCGCCATCCTGGTCCTAACCGCATGTGTAGGGTTGCAGATATTTTTAACTTCTTTGGCGACTTTCGGCAAACTAGTAATGAAGTTGGTCATCGTTTCGCAGTTGTTCACTTTAATGCAAGTTCCTTTTCCTTTATCCGGTGTTTGGCAGCCATCAGCTTCGTATACCCAGGATAAATCAGCTTTATTAAGGAGCACCAGTGCGACGTCCAAAATGAATTGTGGCTGCCTTAAGTATACCTGTTAAACTACTGTGACAGATATCACATTCACCAGATATGACATTAAAATTTTTGTACATAATATATATCGGTGAATTAGTGATTAAATTAGTTCTTGCTCCAGGTAAATAGAATGTAGGACTGGATCTTGCTGAGACACGGGGTACCAGAAAATGTAAGTAGGAGAGTAATTGTGGACAATCAACTTTGTTACGTATTATGTTAAACAAAAATTTAAAGCTCGCCAAATTACGTCTGGTTTCCAGGCTCTCCATTTTGAACCTTTCAAACAAGGTGATGGATTCAGTTCCCATGGCATGATAGAGCAAGAGCAAGCAATTCTAAATATTTTGATTCTTTTGCGTGGGGATTTATCAATAAGAGTTAGAACAAAGAATTCGAAATGCGATCCAGCAAATTACGCCTCAAATATTGCAAAATGTTCAAAATTCCATTCCACTAAGGGCTGCTGCAAGTATTGAAAAAATGGCGGTCACTTCGAACATTTACTCTAGTATTAGTTATTTTATCACTGTAATTGTTTCATTGCTTGTTCTAAATAGAGTGGTCTAATAAAGGGTGTGTTGCTTGATATTTGTGGTTATAAAATACAAAGTTGCCAAATTTACATTTTTCAAATTGCTATGCGGAGGAGTAACCGTGCGTCTACGAACTTTTTTGCAAAGGAATTTTTGTCTTATTTTTATTCGAGGAACAACGCCACGTGAAGCTTGCAAGCGAATTTTTACACACGCTGTATAATTTATTGGTATTTTTTATTTTGTAACTGTTATGGATCGAAGAACAAACATTTTTGCTAGCTAATGTTTTATGTGACAATAAAAAGAATAATACGTTTGTGAAGAATTTACGTACGGAAATATTGCTGTTAATTTCATTGGAAAATTTAATTTTCTTAAACTCTAACTAACACAGTTAATTCTTTTCAAGTGAATTTCCAATCAATTTCAAGAAAATATTTGAATTTTCTAAAATTTTCTAATTACAATAGTTAGATCCTTATTTATAAGAATTATAATATGATTCTCAGTGTTTATGAAAGTAATTTTATATGCATGCATTAAATATAGCGAATAAATAATTCACTAGGTAATAAGTTATTATAAATAATGTTTGATGCATTATTATGCATTGAATGATTAATGAGCATCCTGCCATATCCATATACGTATTGTTTGTGTTAGGGTCCATAGCGGCGAAGTCACCAAGCCCGGAGGAACGCTTAGTTTCCATTATATCGGGGCTGCCAGCGACAATCGACGGCAGCGTCCAAAGACTTCGAGTAATCCCAGAATGCTCGTGTGAATTTCATCACGAGAACTTTGGAAATGCTTTCTAAAGGCGACTAGTTCGAATGCTTTAATACGTCACGTATCGGATAAAAAAGCCCATCGAAATGCAATTGCATTTCTGGAATTTACTCATTATTGTCTAAATTCCTATTGTCTCGTATTTTCTTCTGCAATTACACATACCTGAGTCAAACTACAAAGATACTCTATTTTTAGATCTATTTGGTTAATTTCAGACAAAGGTGCCGAATATAAGTCACATTTGTGAATACGTGATGGATAAATTGAATTTGATTAGGTAATAATTTATTTGGGCATGTTGCAAAATTACATACTTTATCGATTGTTTTAAGTGCCGTTCTATGTCATTTACAAATTTATTAGTTTTTAGCTTAGCTTAGTTTGGGACAGGAAATTAATTAACGATAAATAAATTTATAAATATTTTTGGGTTTAGGTTTTGCATTGAGCTTTTGCATACTTCTATTTTATATGTTCGTCCAACGAGTTGAGAAATTAAAATTGTGTTTGCTCATTTCAAATGTTTCGGCGTCTAGATGCATTACTAAAAATATAGAAAATTGCATTCAGTATTCTTACACAGAAGCATTATTTAAATAAATATCATTTGTAAATAATAAATATGTAAATCGATAATAATGTTTTAATTTCATTAATTATAACGTATATTGTTGTCAATATTTTATATATTTCGCTTTTATTGACTATTATTATTTGAGTAGGCCGGGTCCAGATGGAGATCACGACATGCCTTGGATTTAGATGTAATTTTTGTTGTTAGCAACCGTCAAGGAATAAAGAATTTGGCACTTTGAAATATTTTTGATTGAAAATATAATATTTTCCTAACAATATTTATATAAATATACATGTACAATTAGCAAAGACAATAATACAAAATAGAATATGACATAAAATCCAAAAATTATTTATTATCTAGTATTAAATATTCAACTTTCAATATAATTTTTCACACAATTCGAAGGACACTCAATGGAGAATCTCGAAACCAAAGTTATATCTAACTTAGACATAATATATGTATATTAATTTCCCATTTTATAATAGAATATATATAAAATATATATTAAAAAAAGGTACAGTACAATAAATATAAAAACAGGAAAATATAAAAAACCTGAAAACAATAATATAATAAAATCATACATATAATTTAAATAAAGTAATAAAAATTGAAAAAGCTTTATATGTAAAACTAAAACCGAAAAGGCGACTATTATGAAAACAATATGCTGTATATACAGTGCGGTCCAAAACTTTACGTACAAAATGTTGGTGTATTTTAAATGGAACACCTGTATATTTTGACGCTTTTGGAAAAACAACGGAGAGACGAATCCAACGATACCGCATATATTCAACTTTAATTTGAAAGTAAGATATGGAGCAATAATTTTTCTGTAATATGTTATTTTTTTAAGCAAAATCAATAAAGATTTGCTTTTATTTGTTTATTATTTGATTTGTAGCTGATTAGTTAGTAAATGTCAATTAATGATTTATATATATTAATGTTTATTGTCTTAGTCTTAGTCTTAGTCTTAGTAAGAAATTGGCAGAAAAGTTATTGCTGCATATCTTGATAATTTTCAAATTAAAGTTGAACATATGCGGATCATTGGATTCATCTCTCCGTTATCTTTCCAAAAAACGTCAAAATGTACAGGTGTTTCATTTAAAATAAGTAAGTTGACATTGCGGAATTGAATTTTTGCCAACACCAACATTTTGTGCGCAAGAATTAAAAATCGACGTGTCTTTTTCTCATAACGATAGCTCTAGCAGTTCAAAAGTTATCATAGAGGGGACGTTCTGGACTGCCCTATACAGCCTGCCCCAAAATTAGACAGACAAACTTTAGGTGGTTATAAAGGACTCTAAAACAAGCAATTTTTGTCAATAAACTCATGTCCGGAAATGAGCCCATTTGGCACTAGAGTGAATCAAAGGCTGCTATTACATGATTTATTTACAGAATTTACAGTAGTTTTTCGACGTGTTGCCATTGTTTTCAAGGGGATTATTGGTCTAATGAATATTCTAAGAATATTCTATTTAACCCTAAAAATGTTTATTGCCTTATGGCTAACTAAGGAACATATAATGAAACTGGCAGAAAAGTTATTGCTGCCTGTCTTTTTACTTTTCAAATTAAAGTTGAACATATGGTATCGTTGGATTCGTCTCGCCATTGCCTTTCCAAAAACGTCAAAGTATACAGGATGTTCGATTTAAAATAAGAAAGTTGGCATCGCTTCCGGTTTCGCCGGAAGTGGAATTGAATTTTTGATAACACCAACAGTTTGTACGTAAAAATTAAAAATCTACTGTTTTTCTCATAGCGATAGCTCCAGCCGTTCAAAAGTTCTTATTCCTTAGAATATTAGAAAATTCCCAGAATAGCTTGCACACGCGTGAAAGCGGCCATTACCCTTGCCAACAAAATTGATATCATGTACCAGCTTGCTTTACATGATGCTCCTGCTTTTTATTTAGAGATAAAATAAAATTAAAAATTGTACGTATCAACTGCCTTTGATTCCATCTAGTGCCAAAGCGGTTCATTTCCGGACATGAGTTTATTGACAAAAATTGCTTGTTTTGGTGTCTTTCATACCCACCTAAAGTTTGTCGGTCTAATTTTGGGACTGTCTGTATAATATCCCGTCTTTATTAAGATGTGCAAACTTAAGACTTAAGATAATTAGATTTTTTTAAATGGAACTCCCTGTATATTTATGTAGCAGTCGGTAGAAAATGAAATTTTGCACAAATCTTCATATACTACTATATCCTAGAAATGAAAAACAAAAGAGCTACGACGATATTAATACAGGATCACCGAACATGGGATAACTTTGTTAGTAGAGAAGCTACGATGTTGGTCAATACATCAAAAATGTGTAGTTTTTTCTACTGATTACAATGGCATATTCAAAAAACAAGTGCAAGTCGCATTTTCGAACTAACAAAAAAAAAAATGTTATGAGACATCCTGTATATTTTAATTGATAAAAAGTTAAATTATACGTAGAATACTCTTTTAAGAGTGTAACCGTAAGATGAAAGGTCAAATTTTAATGTAAAATAAGTAAATGAGTATCAAAGCAAGCAGTTCGAAAATGCGACTGGCAATTGTTTTTTGAGTATGCCATTGTAATCAGTAGAAAAAACTACACATTTCTGATAAATTGACCAACACCGCAGCTTCTCTACTAACCCATGTGTTATCCCATGTGCGGTGACCATCGGCAGTGCGCGATGATGCACAGGCCTGACCACATCTGTAACGCTTCCAGTCCCTTCAAATTTCTTTATAATCTTGTCAATTCCTTGCACAGTAGGTCGATTATGACGACCATAATCACCCCGTAATGCTCGAAAAGTGGCCACGTTTGGACCACCACTTTTGTAGTAAGTTTTAACTATTTTTACGTGTTCGTTGGTTGTTAAACGATCCATACATGCATTCTGGCATTTGGCTTATACGTTAATTTCTTTGTTATTTTCGATTACGCAGCGAAACCAACTGACATGAATTAATATATATATATATTTTGCTTTTATTTCAATTTTTCTTTTCCATCAATAATTATTTTTTGAATAAAAAGAATTTTTATTTATATATTATTTATACGTTATATTTTGAAACTGTATTATGATGTATGTACACTTAAGGAATCTAGTACTTGGACTGACAGTGTTTTGGCATTTATGCCTTACAATTAGGCACCACTAATTACGGTAATTACGGTACCCTCTGTGCAGGGTAGTACATCAGTATGATATTTTACGTCACATTATAGTTGATAACTGTATATGTTGCTTAGATACTTTAGAAAATGTTCACTCATTTTCATCGTAAGACCCAGCACAGAGGCTACTCATATACCCTAACTAGTGTTACCTAATTGTAAGGCATATGCCAAATTACTTGTCAATGTCTGTGCATATACTAGATCTCTAAGTGTACACTAGTTACAAAGAGTCTAAATAAAAATTAATGAATTTCCGATTATTTTCTACTGAAACAATAATTATAATAGTCATGACAGTCTCTGTAAAAGGTAATACGGATTAATTGATCGTAGCGTGGTGATTGACTTCCATGACTCCAGTGCAATAAAAATCTTATATATCTATCTAGTTCGCAGTAAGTTTGAATGCGTTAATATCATATGGTATCCATATTAGGTGTCATCAGGTGAGGCTAGAACACGTACAGCGTCGTTTCTTAAAGTTCTCAAAATTATCTGGACACTATCATGAAAGAAACATAGATATGTAGGTGCTCTGGGTACGCACGAGATGGATTCCTTTAAATACATAAGTAAAATACATAACTTTGTGGGCATTGGAAATTGTTGCTCTCACTTTAGTAGACCTTCATTAAGGTGTAAGCAAAAAAAATAGTTTTGACAAAATAAGACACACTTGCAGGCAGAATTGTTTTAAACTGTTTAGAGAGTACCTACTACTATTTATGTTACTGTAATCATTTTCTGTTGTTTTGCTTTTATTACATGTTACGATTAATTTTTTATACTTTTGCGGAGAATAATATACATAATATAGAAAATGTATAAACTTGGAGAAACTAAAAAAATTAACAGAGTGAGGAACATACGTGCAAATAAAAATGTTTGTTATGTGTACACGAGAAAAAATGTATAAAATACAAACTCTTTCTAAGATATCCTTAAATTGACCTGTCGGCAAAGGAAAGCCAGGGGAATTGTTCGGTAGTATTGGTTGGTATGTCGTACTTCCGCGTATTTGCACTGATTCAATTTCTGATACAAGTTTATTGTTCTGTACTCCACAGAACTTAATTTAGATGTTTATTTAGATCTCTGGTTGTGCTGCAACATCAGTGCAGTCTTCCTGTCTTACGTCGCGTCGCTTTAAAAGACACACATACAGATACGCACATACACATACAATATATAAAAATTACGATTTTACCAACGATTTTTAGTTTCGTCTCACTATAATTTCTTATTTTTAATTTATCGTGGATAATAAAGAAAATTGTTCTTAATATAAATTCCACTTTTGCACGAATAAAAAATGTGTATAATAAAATAGTGTGTTTAAAAGGACGTCACAGACTAAAAATCTAAGACAATTTCCTCGATCTGATGCGAAAAATGATAGAAACACCATTTTGTATTTATTCCGTGAAAAAAATACTTAAATAATAAATAATAAAATAAATAATAAATAATAAAATAAAATAATAAATAAAAAAATAAATAATTACTTGGTAATAAGACATATTAAAAATAATAAATATATAAATAATAAATGTGTATTAATAATCATTCTGCAAACACACAATTAGACAAGCATTGTTACCAGTTAAACATTCCATAATTACTCATGTTGGACACAATAGGTCGTCGGTCAACATCAAAGGTTTCAACTTATTCTAATTACAGGATTACTGGTGTAAGCGAGATTGTGAACGTTGTAAGCAAATGCAAACCTATAGCCAAACTTTGTCATTATACGCCTGACAGGCTTGTGTTCTGCACTACTCGGTTGACTAAAGGTAAATTTACAAGGACGTCTGCATTAGAAATCGTTGAATTTAGTTTATGTTATTAATTAAATTCATACCTATATGCGGAGGTGATATGAAGTCATATTCTGTATAATTATGATCCGATTAATGGAGAATATGTAACGTATTAATTAATATTGTAATAAATGTGATGATGTTTAATCTGCACTAAATGGATGAAAATATTATTCCTTTAATATAGAGATTTCTTAAAAATATTTCTATTAACCCTCAACTACATTTATTATGAGTCACTGAGGGATTTTGAATTCAACAAAAAATATTAATTTTTTCTCTTTACCAGTTAAATTTTGCTCAAAATGATCAAGTGACATCGAAATTGTTTTTTTCCTTAAAGCATAGGCACAAGAAGAAGGAATAAGGACATCAAAAATGAATCATCTTTTAAAACAGAATTCTCATAATCTTCTAGATAAATAAAAATGTAATGTTCGTTTGTACAAAATCGATAATCTCTGAAAGTTCTTCACCGATTGCTTTGAAATTTTGACACAACATTGCATTCGAATACGCGCGTGTTGTTATATACTTAAAATTCCAAATTAAATCTGGAATTAACGCGAAAACGTTCATCTGCAGACTCAAAAATGTAAAAATAGTATGGGTACACGATAATCAGTACACAATCGACGATAGGAGCGGCAAAAGCACGGGGCGATCCCGAGATTTGCCGCATATCTCGATTATCTGTCACTTTCGCCATTAAAAATTCTTTTTCGTCACGACATGCCGACACAACCAAACCGTCCCGACGCCATATCTTTCGAAAGACAAGACGGGCGTTTTCCGCAACCCTTGCGATTACGTTGTTCTTATGCACGTAAACGCATTGTTTTGCTAAAATCGCGATAAATTGAGGCATAATTCGTGTGGAACGTATCGGAGACGAGAATATCAATTAAAAATTTCAATTTTTGCTTTAAATGCATTTTCCGATTTTCGAGAAAATTCATCAACTTTTCTTTTTCAAACGGCAATGTGCCCGATTTTCCGATGTGAAATTTTCTACTCTTTTCAACGGTGTGCGACACATGGGCGGTACGTGAATTGTTTTGCATAAATTTTTGTATTTGTTCACAAAGCCAGAGGAAAAATTTCCCACAACTACGAAATCTTTCATTTTACGGCAAAGACAAAAGACGCGAAAAAGCCTTATTTTTCGATTTTACGTCGATATTGGTCGAAACGGAACGGATTTTTTCATTTCGAATTTCGAACATTTTATGGCTTAAAATTGTACACTCGAAGAGAAACGCGATTACTTCTGCTTCGACAGAAAAACGTTCATTATTATGAGCGAAGTGTGTAATCCTGCTTACCACCACGAACGGGCAAAATCGTCCGAGTTCGATCCCAGCTATTACTTTTGTTCGATTTTTGCATCACTTCAATTTTTTTTGATGTTTTATCGACCGTACGATGATTTTTTTTTTAAACTTGTGGTATTATCGAGCATAATAATAATTATTAACATGATTTATATACCTATTATATAGATGTCACACCTGTGACAGTTAAAAAATGAAAATATATTTGGCAAAAAGTGCAAACATGTGTCAAAAAATCTAAATGACGTGTGCTTCTTGACAGCGGCTGTTACTTAGCATTTTCAATGTTTATGTCACAGCTGTGAGAAGTGAAAACGCAATCGATGTGCTT
This sequence comes from Lethrus apterus, assembly GCA_018397195.1. Lineage (NCBI taxonomy): Eukaryota > Metazoa > Arthropoda > Insecta > Coleoptera > Geotrupidae > Lethrus > Lethrus apterus. Next base: position 7,252 of record JAFFZR010017572.1, on the reverse strand, counting down.
TATCAAAATAATGCCTCACAGAAGATCATACTTAGATCGTCGTACTCGCGGAGCGGAAGCAGTGCGACGAGTAATTGCAAATCAAACTGAGGAAGAACGGGCATCAGCGAACGAGCGAAATAGAAAAAGAATGGTTCAAATACGTGTCGAAGAGCAGCAGAGCGACGTGCAGCCGGACTTGAGGATGCACGGTTGTCAGCACGGCAATCGCGTTCTGCAGCTTCAGATTTGCTTCGTTATCAATAGAATTATACTAGGTTGGGTTGGATTGGGTTGGGTTGGGCCAAAGACTGAGACTGAGCCACAGAAACGCGTAGCGGGGCACAGCTAGTTCATAATAAATTTAATTATTCTTCAATTTCCTCACGGTTTGTAGAGACTAATAAAGGTACATCAAATATGGATAACATTGCTAGAGGCATACCGCAGGGTTCTATATTAGGTCCCTTACTTTTTTCTGTGTACACATGCAACATCTCAACAAGTCAACAACATTGCAAAATCCATTTATATGCTGATGATGCACAAATTTATTTTTCATTCTTAGCGAACGAGGTACATAATGCAAATATACAGGTCATTCACGAAAGTGGTTCGTTAGAACTTTTCCGTGTTCTAGAAATATATCAACTCTAGTAACTTGAGATTATAAGCTACACCAACTGATCTCTTATTCTAAATTATTGGAGCTCTCGTATAACTTCCGGTTGTACCGGAAGTGCATACCAACTTTGTTATTTTAAATGGAATGATTCTACTAACAATTCTACACACAAAACTTATAAGGGTACCCTATACTAAAATATAGCCGTTTTGGAGTTTTTTGTTGTTTTAAGTAAATTTTACCAATTGCAGTGGTATATTGAAAATTCTTTATTTCCGGAAGTACTGTACTTGAAATCTTCATTTTTGGAATTTTGCTAGTTGATACCATGGGCAACGGAATGGTGATGTTAAAGTTACCAGGAAGTATACAGGGCCGGTCAAAATTAGCGACAACTTCCAACAACTTCAAATCAGTAAATATCATTTTTTTTTAAATGGAACCCCTGTATATTATTGCATTTTTAAATGCGCTTATTAATTCTACATCGATTGTTGTAAGGCATACAACCCATTTTTTCTAATAGTTTTTGAGTTATTAGCAGTTTTCTAAATAATTCCCTAAGAATGCCGTTTATGCCTTGATTACTGATCTTTGACAGCATTGGGTGTCATTACAATTAAGTACTATGATTGTCTACTTTGACACTTGTCTTTTCTTTGACATTAGTATAAAGACATAATGGCTGCCCATAGTATCAACTAGCAAAATGCCAAAAATTAAGATTTCAAGTGCAGTATTTCCGGAAATACAGAATTTTCAATATACCACTGCATCGGTAAAATTTATTTAAAATAACAAAAAACTCCAAAACGGCTAGATTTTAGTATAGGGTACCCTTATAAGTTTTGGTGTAGAATTGTGAGTAGAATCTGAAAAGCGATGAAAAAATGTAACATTCCGTTTATAATAATAAAGTTGGTATGCACTTCCGGTACAAACGAAAGCGTCAATAATTTAGAATAAGAGATCAGTTGGTGTATCTTATAATTCCAAGTTATTAGAACCGATATATTTCTGGAACACGGAAAAGTACTAACGAACCACTTTCGTGAATGACCCTGTATTAATAAATTCGGATATGACTAATTTAATTAAGTCATCACAGAGTCACCATTTAGAGATAAACCCATCAAAATCAATGGTTTTAGTATTTGGCAAAAATCACAATTCAGTGGAACAAGGTATAAGTATCTCAATAAATAATAACATATTGCCTATAACAAAAAACGCAAAAAACTTAGGAGTCTATATAGACACTGACTTGCGATTCAAATTACAAATTTCTAAATGCATTAAAAAAGCATACACTAATCTGAAGCTATTATATCCCCACCGACATTTACTTTCGCAAGTATTAAGATGAAATTAACGGATGCGCTTGTGTTGTGTCAGTTCAACTATTGTGATGGTCCATGCTTGGATAAAATGGATAACAATCGCATAGAAAGAGCACAAAAGTCGTGTCTTAGGTATATTTATGGGATCAGGAAGTTTCATATAAACTGAAAGATGCTCAATGGATGAACATGGCCACGAGACGCAAGTGCCATTTGTTAACGTTGTTTCATCGTATAATAACAAATAAGTGTCCACCGTACCCCCATGAGAAAATTAAATTCAGAACTGATGTACATACACTAAATTTAAGGTATAAGGGATTGATTTCACCACCTCCACATAAAACGAGCTTATTTCGCAGATCGTATTCTTATGTGTTCTATTTGTATAATAAACTGCCACCGTCCTTTAAAACTTTAAAACCTTATGATTTTAAGCGCAATCTGAAAATGCATCTCTTAAATATGCTGGTAAATGAAGCTGCTAATGTCAACCACTTATAATCAGCTTGTCACCACAAATTCTATGTGTATGTGTACGTATATACAATGTATTACATGTACTTATAAATGTTATTAATATTTGTTATATTCATTCATTCGTTTAATTATTTGTTTTAATTTTTTTTTCCTTTTCTTTTTCTATTATTATATTATTTTTAGAAGTAGGTATTATAATAATTACTACTAGCTGCTTTAGTGGCGAATTTATATTTTAAGAATTGTTCCATAGTGTTTGCAATCAAGGCTGGAACTAAGATCAACATTATGTTGTCTTTTTGTAGTGTGTACGAATAAATACTCATTTACCTATTACATATAAACATAGCAATAAATGTTACTGTTACAAAATGCATGTCTACTGAATGAACTGTGTTATTAAATGATGTACAAACTACAATAAATTATATTATTATTATTATTATTATTATTAAAAAATATGAGAAACGATTGTATTTACATTTCCCAGGGATAAAAATATGTAATGTGACCGTTTGAAGACTGGGTTTTTCTGGAGGTTCAACAGTCTGTAGTTAATGCAACAAATTCAAGCTTCGAATTTCTTTTTTTATTTTTTGTCGTTCAACGTTGTACAATAAATTTATTTATTCTGAACATTATTGTGTTTCTGCTTCGTATTGTTTAATTTGGTTCAAAATATTTGATGAACCTTCGGAAACATTTGCCTTCTACATATGACAGCGGCTGCATATATTCAGCTACCAAGTGTACAATACCGTGAGTTATTTCTTTATTTCTTTTTTTTAACAACGCCCTCTATTTGAAAGATGGATTTTCTGATTTTTTTAAGGACCAGCAGAAGCATTTTCTTTTCGTGGCGAGGGATTTCCATCTAGTTTTGCAATTAATCTATTCGCTCGGGACCACAATCAGTGAGTGGTCTTACGACGGAATTCTCCGTTTTCTCGAAGACGCCGGAAATGCCTCATGGTAGAGACAGTTGTTTATTTTTCGATTTCCAAATGGTTGACGAGTTAAAGGAAACTGTTGACGCAAACGTTTAAATTCATAGATAACTACCAAAAATGAATGATTTTATTAATACCCATCATCAGAATGGAATAATATTCTGGCCAGATCTGGTTTCATGCCATGTCGGAATAAAAAGAGATTGGATAAAGGAGCACATTATAAATGTACCTAGAAAGAACAGTCCATCAAACGTACTTCAAGCGCGACCAATTGACGAATTTCTGGTTGGGAATAATGGCTGGGAGACCAATGTACTATCCTATATTGTTTTACGCCACATTCCGTTATTGTAGTATTGCCCATTCTGCTATCCAGTTGATCATTGTATTATCGGGGATAATATAACAAGTGTTATGATTATTATCATCGGTTATACCCCGAGTTAAAAAAAAATAGTGTAATTATTTACTGTCAAAGTGACAGATCGTTTAAAATTTTTGACTTTTCAAAAATTAATTTTCTTAACATTCATTATATTCTCTCCCCAAATATAACTCGTGTTATGATTAATCATCGGTGATACCACTCGTTAAAACCTATAGAAAATTGAACGAGTGCGAAGCACGAGTAGATTTTAACGAGTGGTATCACCGATGATTAATCATAATACGAGTTATATTTGGGGAGGGAATATAATTTTTTGGGGTGATCTAAAGGTTGAAAAATTTTCTGGTGAACAGCACAATTTTCTGATTGCGACGCGTCCATTGAAACGTTCTGTCACTTTGACAGTAAAGGAGTATGTAAGAGTATGCGCATTGGCTGGACTGTTGCTTCCTGTAATAACTTAGTTATTCGAGCACGGTCCCTATGTCCAAGTAGCAGACGACTCCCGATGTTGCGACTCCCACCGATAGGTGGAGTTGCACATCAAAATGTTACAGTGAAGAATTTTATAAAACAAAAGGTGACAGTCAACATGCGGTGATAGAATTATCACTGATTTGATAGCCTCTTCTGCGTGTTTGTTTTGGTATTTTAACCAATGAAATTAATCAAAACCACGTGACACATGAATTATATTCTCTACTCAATATATTTATTTTTCTCATTAATCTCAATATTATTAATTATTTTGCTTTTTCTTTTTAGGGTTTTTGAGGCGATGTGTGAAGTTGAGATAAAATTAAAGGCACATTCGTCTGTCTAAATCTTTATTCATAATTTTTTTTCTTTTTTATTTTTATACTTTCAAAAAAGAAAAAAAAATAATAACCAACCAATTTCACCGGCGAAAAGAAACACAGAAAACACCAAATATTATTAATTGTAAATGATTTTTATATCATCTATAAAGCAAAAAAAGTTTCTCTAAAATTGTTTAGTTTCAGCATTGAATTGAGTGAGAATTTACTTTAATTTAAAGCTTTTAAATAAATAATTTAGTGCTAACGCGTTGAGATTCTCCAATTTGTTAACTTAACACACCTCCTCCTCTAATTTATTGCACTCTATTCGCACCTAAAACGGCCAACAAGAGCTCTCAATAAAAATACTCCCGTAGGATATTAAAGTTTAACGTGCATCATCACTAATAAATTGTCCTTGTCAACTGACTCCGTTCTTTTAAAGGCTAACGATTAATATTTATTGGAATTAAAACCGCCCATAAGCACGGCAAAAGATATTTTACATTTTTTCATATATTGTACGTTTAATTTTGTAAATATTTTTGGTAACCTATACATGTAATATGTATGCAGCACGTTTTGCATTTTCAGCATTAGAGAAGCTCTTATCAGGGAATGTTTATCTATTTGTTCCTTTGTGATTCAGGAAGGCGATATTCGAGTTTTTGGAGTGTACTTCTTTATTCTCTCTACAACACAGATTTAACGCAATGCAATTTATCGTAATTTCGGATCATAAATTATATACATACATAACATTGTTAACACACAAGGAATTAAGAATATAAGTATAAAGTTTCAATTACAATTCTACACATTGCGATCAAACGTTCAAATTTCAATTGCAATTGAAAAATCAATTATTAGTCATTAATTTTTAATTTCAATTACATAAACTACAATGCACACTTTGATAATGAAAGAAAGAGAGCATCGCGCCAGCAATTGAGGGCTGGCTCGTCGCTTGATCACAGCAAATGTTTTACTAGTGTGATTTGTTCAAGAAGTGAATTAAAAAGAAGACATTCTATTCTATTTCAATTTCAGTTATGTAATAGAAAAAAGTATTACAAATATTAAGCTTAGTGCAATGGATGCTAATAATGTTCTACAGATACAAAAGAATACGACGTTCATAAATATAAACCGTGTTGAGTTAAATCTGCGACATACGGATTTTACATGTAAAATAGAATTATTGCAAATAATAAAAACAAAAGTTGTTTAGAATTAAAAGCTACATGTAATGCAATAATTAGTTTTGTTAAATAAATAATGTACAGCGTAATCGAGAAAAAAAAAATTAGTCAAAGTAGTAGCAGTAGTAGTCTTTACTTAAACCACTATTTATTTCTTAATGTCAAATTGACGTTTGCCAAAAACGTTGCCCAAACAAATCAAAGCTTTTCTTTTAGAATCCTATTTTAGAAATGGAAATGAAACAGGAAACGGTGAATGGCCATATTCTTACGTTGCCTGTTATGAAAAATTTCAGGAGGATTCTAAAAGAAAAGCTTTGATTTGTAATCAATATGTGCCTCTTTAACAAGTAATATGATGGCTGTTGTTTTATAATTTATTTCTAGAAAGTCATGGCCAGACACTATTAAATCCATTAATTTAGAGTACATTATTTATCGATTTTAAGAAGATTCTCTGCATATTTAACAAAACTAACTACTAGTGCATTACATGTAGCTTTTAATTCTGAACAACTTTTGTCTTGAAGATCTTGATCTAAAATAATCACGGGAGATAATATTTGCAATAATTCAATTTTACATGTAAAGTCCCTATGTCGCAGATCTAAAGCAACACGGTGTATAAGTAAGGCCCGTATTAACCAACGTCAGTTAACTACTATAATCTGTAGATTTTATTTAATTTGTTATTAAATCGCCAGTTAAATTCCAAAGGCAATTCACCAAACCAGCTTAAGATTTAAGTGTAGTGAAATCACACGACTAAAATAATCCCTAGACATTTCGTCAGTTAAATATTAGGTATATCTACAACTTAACCTCAAATATTTTCAATTGATGACTTAACCTGAGATTAAATTATAAATCACAACTTGTTTGGCGGAATGTTAGTTAATTTTAATCTACACATTTATTTAATCAGTAGATAGTAAACTAAAGATTTAAATAGCTTTATGAATACGGGCCTTACAGCAATACAATGGCTAAATAGAGGCAACAATCGACAGAAATAATGTAAAACGTACTCAAACATGCGTGAACGGATTTTATTGTCCTAATGTATAAAAAAAAACTTCTTAAATTAGATGTCTAGCCTATAAAAGATTCTAGTAGAAGCAAAGTGCATATTTTGTATAAAATTATACAAGTAATATTTATTTTGTATTTCACGATGTATAATTTTATATATCGGGTGTAGAATGGATTTTCGTACATAGGGATTTTACATGCAAAACTAATAATTTTCGAATATTCCCTACCCTAATTATTTTACCACAAAACCTTAAATACAAAAATTGTAGACAACAAAACAATGTATCTAAATTCTTTGTTATTTATTTTCTAACACCTTTTGGTCCTGCTAGACTTGAAGAAAAAGTATTAGGAATGAACCGATAAATAGTACTAGCCATGAATCCTGACAGCAATAATACCTGTCACGTTTTGACAAACAAAATAAGTTTGCTGATTCTTAAAATGAAT
>JAFFZR010017568.1:0-25591 GCA_018397195.1 Lethrus apterus | reverse complement strand
CTGGCAATTCTTTATTAGTCTTTGTCTGAGAAAGATTGCGTGTTGCACATATATATGGAACTCGACACAAATGCTTTAGTTAATAAATAATTAGTTTAATTCAAATTTACGGGAAGGAACTGAACACTGAAATAAGTACAGATCTCGGTGAAAGCTTTCACCATAGAAAATGTTTTTTTTTGTAGTAGAAAAAATCTATTTTAGATTTTTCTAAGAGACTGGCTTAACGAGAAAAGTGTACATAATAATACATTTTTTCTGAGTCATTCAATATGGTGAAAAATTTAAATATTGAAGCATTTCCCAATAAACAGAAATTATTCTTTGGAAATTTTCCGGAAAATCAAAAGAACTTTCACAGAAGAAAAAAAATTGGACAAACAAGAACAGAAGAAATTGCACTCGGTGTAGAAGTAAAAAGATTTAAAACCTTATCCTTTCAGGAAATGTAAAGGAGTTCCTAGCTAAAAGTAATGGGTAAAAAAACAACGAATAAAAAAAATTGAAAAACTTCTTCTTTAAGAATGAAAACCGCTTTTGAACTAAACTTCGATAATTCTTCTCAGTTTGCCTCTTTTGTGGAACTTAGTGTTTTTTATATGATAAAAATCCTTTAAAATTTCACATCTGAAACAAAAGAACTAAATTCTAAAAACTAAATTCCTTGTGTTTTCAGGATATAGAAGTTCCAAGCCAAAAGTTGAAGGTAAATTTAGAAAAACCTCGATTGTTTTAAAAAGAAAACCAGAAATCTTTTGACCTAATTTTCCATAATTGTCTGCAATTTTTCTTTTAAAATTGCAAAGCCCTGAAACATCTGAAAGAAAAGAACTTAGTTGCAAAACTAAAATCCCTAACCTTATAATATTGAATTATGCATCGGTATTACTGGTGTAATGGCTTAGTCAGTAGGCTCTCGAGGTCTAGGGTTCAAGTCTAGGTGGGAGACATTGTAAATTTATATCACAGATTTAAGATTACAATGTTTTAATCTTTGGCCTTCCGATGCTAATTAGGTTTTCTATGTTTGTCGAATCCTTGCAACGTATGCTGGAATAGACTTTAACATATGTAAGACGGTCGTGGCCGCAACCAAATCCCTCCATCTCAGTCCAATTAAGTTCATCGAGCTTCGGACAAGTGGTGAGAGGGAAAAAGGGAAAAACATTTTTACGTAACCAATCTAAATGAAGTAAAATACACAATCTGAAATTTAAATAGTTTTCGTTCAAAAATTCTTATATGATGGGATTTTTTTGCAGAAACCCCACAAAATGTCGTGTATTTATTTGGCTTCGATTGGTATGGTACGCTTTTCAAAATCCAAATCCAGATGACTATCTCTAACCAATTAATAACATTTAAATGATTTCTTCAAAATTAATTTTCATCCATTATTTATTTTGTTTGCCTGAGGATTCTTTTCGCTTTTCCTATATTTTCATTTTTTATTTTATCCGTAATTTCAATCTAGTAAAGTTGGGTTGGGTAAGTTTGGGGCTAAAAGATATTTTTTATTTATCAATTTATACAAATTTTCTATTATAAATTGATTATTATTATTTAATAATAATAATAAATATTCAATATTATGTGTGAAAGCTCGTTTACCAGCCCTATCTTTGTAGACGCCTGATACCTTTCATCAGAATAAAAAAAATATATATATTAAAAAATTAAATAATAATAATAATTATTATTATTATTATTTAGTATTATTTATTTTGTTCTTATATCATGTATGTAAGCTTGTTTACCATCCCTATCCTTGTAGACGCCTGATCCCATTCATTACCGTCAAAATAAAATAAAATAATAATAATAATAGGTATATTTGCTGTATATTCAAAACAGATACAAATAAGCAAATACAGAGCTATTCTGATAAACAATTAATTTTAATTTCACTAAATATTTAAATTCTAATAGACATATTCTAGATACTTACTTTCGGTACGGATTTGTTGTGGTATTTTTCGCTCCGTTCAGTTTTTCAAATGGCACGCACGACTTGTTCACAAACCGACACTCTATAAAACAATATGCGGCCCAATAACTGATGTTAACTTACCAACACCAACAGCTGTTAAATGTCGACGGTCTTGTGTGGTGTCTTGTCTTTCACCCGGCCATAATCTTTTGGGGGAAGGCGCGATCTGACATCGATTCCGCTGTAACCCCACTCTGTCCGTTAAAAAAGGCAACTCGAACGTGTAGCGTGCCATAAAGTAATAATAAATTTTACTAAACAATTTTGTGTTTATACACGAAAAATATTAATTAAAGTTTTGAATTTGAAAAAAATTAAAAAAATTCTTATAATAAAGGTATTCTGAAATATATCATACTATTTTAACAGGTCAGCTTAGCTAGTTTGCATATTGCATATTCATCAAAAAAATTGGTTATTTTTTTTCTCAGGTGTAAGTTTTGCACCTAAAAATCAAAACCCGCCGCCATTGTTCGTTATAAATGTTTTAATTTATAATACTTACGCGTTTGATTTTTCTTATATGAACAATGTTCTTAAGGTTGAACCTTAAGTTCAAATACTTCAAACCTGTAACTGCATTCTAATTGATTATGCAATGCGTAAAAAAAAATAAAACTTGAAAAAAAGTGCAGTTATTAATTGCAAAGTAGACACAAGACGTAACGGCATTTTAACTTGAATTTCAACAATGAAATGAATGTAATGAAATAACTTAGATTACTGTAATTACTAGGAAAAAAAGTTGTTAACGTTACGCACTAACGGCAACTTTATTAAAATAATGCACGTTTTCATATTTGGAGAACCATATCGACGTCATGGTCGGAAAACATTCGATTTAGAAAAAAATGTAGGCGACGTTTATCTATCGAAGACTGAGAAATTGTATGAACTTTTGTTTCAAATTTTTTGCCAATGCATGAAATGCGGGTTCACTCTGTAATTGAAATTTAAAAGATCAGTTTTAAAACTTTTGTGCGATAAAAATGTATTGGGTTGGGTTCGCTCCGTAACTGAGATATAAAAGTAAGATTTTGTGCAAAATTTCATTTTCTACCGACTGCTACATAAATATACAGGTTGTTCCATTTAACAAAAATCTAATTATCTGAGTTGGCTCTGAAATGTGATCGCAATTGTTTTTTTTTGTGGACCGTTGTAATCAGCGGAAAAATCACTGCATCTTTGTTAATTTAACCGACTCTGTAGCTCCAAAAATAACGAAAATAGCAATTGGGCGCAGATAACTTTGAACATCCTGTATACGTTAAAAATTATATTTGACGTTTAATAAATTATTAAATGAAAAGTTGATTTTGACATTAAAAGTTAAACCACACCATAAAAAAATTATTAAAAAAGTTTGTACTACATTTATCTGACCTACACTGTTCATCGTAGGGAAGTTGCACATTTTAAATTTTGCGCCGTCCTGCGACCTCTGGTGGGACTTCTCTCAGATCGGTCATGAAAATAAATGTAAATAAACAAGTGTTTTTAAGTGGCAGCCGTCGTTTTTATTTTAAGGTGAGTAATAGAGGTTCCAGTTCAAGTTAAAAACATTTTGATTGTTAGAAATGATTAATTTGTTATTGATATCCATTAGCATAAAAAACACTGATGAATAATAAAAATCATTTGTTTTAAGTGTGAAAATAGTCACAGACATTAGATTATTAATAAATAAATTATGCGCACAACTAACTAGTACACAAACGTCATAACCTTTGTTTTACGTTTTGTTAAAGTTTATTTTCAATTTAAAATTAAATAAAATTGTTAGAAATAGTTAAAACAGTATTTTATTAAAAATGAATAAATTGATGAAGCAATTTTTTACCAATAAAGGCACAAACGCAAAATATAAACATAAACATAACCTAATTTATTAACTGCACCGCATCTGTACCAAGTTTGAGTAGGTGCTTTAAGTGAAGGGGGATTACCTGCACCAAACGGTGTCAATTGGAAAGCGTTCTGTACGTTTTGTACTGCACAGGTGCTGTTCCCAGCGACGATTGGAAAGAAACTATTGTGGAGGTAAATAGATGTGAATGTAAAATTGTAGCAATAAGTACATCAAACAGAATGAACTTGATTTTATTTTAGTGTTTTGATGACAGATCATTACTCATCCTTCACTGGTCTTCTTAATTTCATACTGTATTTTAAAATTTTAAAAAACACATGGAAAACGACGTAGTTAAATTCAAAAGAACGTTTTCGTATAAAATCTATATTGATATTACAATCCAATTCTATGTAGATTTCTTTTATTGAATTTGATTATCGCAGGTTTATTATCGTTGTATTGAATAAAACGAATAAAATACATGAGAAATGTTTATTTCAGTTACTATTATAAATACATGCATTCAGTAGAGGCAGTGCCCTCAAAAATCTACCCTGTTCATTAAATCGAAACATTGATACACATATAAGCAATCGAAATAAAACCTCATCGACAATATCAGTGCTAATTAACTGTCGATTTAAAATAATTAAAAATTACAACAGACTGAATTTACTCATTAAAATCAAATGATGGACAAAACAGATGTGAGCGCCACGGAAATATTAGAACATATATGAAACAATCTAATCTAAGTTTGAATATGATTAACATTATATCATTACCCTATAAATACTGATTCTTAATAAACATTACTTATTAAACACTAAGTAAATGGTTCGTAGCTACATAACGAAAAATAATTTAGATAAAACATATATATGTTACATAATAGTAATAATAATAAAAGCATATGAAACTTGGCTATTCCAATGTAATACAAATATTTTTTTATCGTACTTAATCTATGTTCTTAATCGTAATTAATTAATCTTGTGCTGTTACCACGATAAAACAATACATGTATCATAATTATATAAAACTAACGAAAGAAATTTAAAAAAATCACGAATTAATTATTTTTATTTTTATTAAATAAAAGTAAAATAAAATAGCTACAAAATATATGAAACTACAAACTACACGTTGATGAATTAATTAAAACGCGCGACTCGACGTTAAGTAGACGTGCCCGTCATCAACGAAAAATAAAATCGTTGGAGGTTAGACGGTTTACAAATCGGTATCATACCAAGCGGCTACTTGGTTATTATCTTGGGGAGGCGTGGGAAGTTGTTCTATGTGATCAAAATTTAAATCCGGATCGGCGCTACCAACATCCATTGCATCTATTGCACTGTATGTTGATCCGTTACCGCCACCGTGGGAACCTATATCTAAACCCTGCATGTCTATTGGTATCTGCTCATAGCCTAATTAAAAAAAAAAAAACAAATTAAAAAAATTATTATTTTTCAAATGTTATTTATTAATAGTTTAGTAGTACTTAATCTTTGGGCTGTTAACAAAGAGTTGACACATTTACATCATATGAAAAAACATGTAAAGTTACTAACAAACAAAATTAGTTACAAATACCATAACAAGCAACACACACACAACAAATACTTAAATAATAAAACAATAGCGTTGTTAGTTTCATCTATTTGCAAATCAAAATATTTTCTTACCTTGTTGTTGATAGGGACGGCCCCCATGACTGCTATGTACACTCGGCGGACCTTGGCTATATAAGTTATCATACGGCTGATCATTACTCAAAATGTCCTAGAATAACCATCGGAAAAAAAAACAAATGCAAACAAAACAAACAAAATAAAATATCTACGACTATCGTTCCAAAATAATCCCGAAAACAAATATTTCATGTATACAAATATCTCAGCGGGTTTAAAAAAAATCTCTACGAAACATATCTGATGCAAGTTTTTACTACTTATACTTACGTCATGTGATGAGATATTTAAATTTTGTTTACGTAATTTAACATGGCCGAAAAATTAATAAGATTGTCAGTCTCACACACCTGTAAATCCGGCCCCATTCCCAGATCGGCGTTCCAAAGAGTCTCTTCTCGAAACAGAGAATTCGTCAGTTCCATCGACAATCGTTTCTTATAGTCTTGTGGTTTATCTTCGCTCATTCGAAACAGCACAGCAGCCGCGTAAGTCGCCACGCCTACAAACAAATTTTTCAGTGTTTCAATTTAAAATAAACGCAACCTTACCTTCATTTCTTGAATGAAGAAGCTCGGTTAATGGCGCCGTTGCACCTTCCTGCTCGATAATTTCGGCGCCTTCTTTATCGGCGGCCAATTCACAAAGAACGCCGGCAGCGACCCGTTGAATATTTTCAATGTCGTTGAATAACAATTGCACAAAGATCGGTATCACCATTTGTTGACGTATGATGGCTCGGTTGTGCGACTCACGCGCCAAAATGTGAAGAGCTCCCACCGTACCTTCAACTATTTCTTCCATACGAACACCATCTGCGTATGTACCGGGTTGTTGATTTCCACCACTTGCAACACTAGCACGCTGTGAGTGCACAAAATATTAGTTTTAAAAAATATCAATGTATTGACAATCAAAATGAACAACTTTCAACAAGTTTTGGAAAACCTCGCTTAATGTTTGGAAGTTTACCCAAGCACTTCGAAAACTATTTTTCTTAAAATTTCGTTAAAAATGTATTATCAAATGTAATAAAATAATTTTTAGAATTATTTGTTGAGCAAGACATCGAATGTAATGTTGAGTCCAGTTCAGTAATTTGTATCAAAAACACATACTAACCCTTTGAGTGTCTTGGAAAGCTCTCATCAACAGCTGCACTAAATGATGTATAGCGCCATGTTCACGAAGAGGTGCGTGATTAGCCGGACAAAGCGCTAAATTCCTTATCAATCCAATCACAGCCTTCACCAACGGCCAACGTGACGGTGGATTCAGCAACTTAACAATAACTTGTATGCCATAATTCAACCTGACGGCGTTCTGTGCCATTTCCGATTCGACGTGTCGCGAAGTTAAATGACGTAAAGCGCATACAGCAGGCTCGGTGATCTCTTCACGATCTCCAGCATTGACGACGGTACGTACTAAAGCGTCAACGCCTCCCACTTGGCACACAGTCACCTTGTTCCGTTGATTGTTGCAGGTCAAATTTGAAAGAATACCGGCCGCACAAGTGACGACGTTGACGTCCGACGAAGCTAAAACCTGCACGAGCGATTGCAGAAGACCTTCGAGACCGTCGACTTTGGTGGCGGCATCAGAAAGGTTCCTCATCGTCCACAAACAATTCTGAACTAAACGTTGGCTGGAATTGCCAAGATGCATGGCTAAAGCTTGCATGCCACCGGCTTCAACGACGGCCGGTTTGTTACTAGAACAAACGGATAAAACCTTTAAAACTCGAGAAGTGGTCCAAAGTAACTTTTCGTAGTCGTAAGAACGCATAATACGAACTAGTTCAATTGGTCCCTGCGACGCTAATATAATCAATTTGCTTTCTTGGTTTCCATAGGCCAAGATTTGTAAGCAATCGGTGACAATTGCGAGAAATTTAACATTGTTTCTTTGTAACAATGCCACCATTTTTTGCAAACCGCCCGCCAATCGCACGGCCATTTTGGAACCGTCTTGGTGTAGCAATAAATTATGCAAGGTGGTTATAGCATAGAAAAGAACACTTTCAACGGGGGAACTTAACAGCTTAACCAAAGCTGGTATACCACCACTTTTGAAAATTGCCAATAATCCCTGACGATGGTGAGATAATTTATGTAGGGTTCCCACGGCACCCTTGGTCGTTTCTAGGTCGTTTGAATTCGAAATAGCACGCACTAAAGCGGCCACCATTTGCGGACTGTTCATAATTGCGTGGCGTGATGCTTCCTTCTTGGATAATTGATGCACCATCATCGCTGCTTGCGAGACCACAACTTGATCTTCATCGTTCAACAGTTTGATCAATTCTGGAATGGCGCGGGTCGCCAAGTCGGCATCATCTTGATAGTTGATTAGATTTACGACGGCATGTTTGAGCATTTGACTCGGTTCCGACAAACGTTGGACGGCCGTTTGATGCTGCGGATCGAACTGAGTCGACGGTATTTCTATTCCTTCTTCTAAGGTTTCTGGAAACATCGCAGCCCTAACACGCTGAGAACGCGTGTGATTCAACTGATTGTTCATTTCTGAAAATCGATCGTTGAATATAAAATCTTTCTGGGAGAATGAACTTACCATCAACTTGATCCTGCGTGAAACCTTGAGTATAACCTTGATCTAAATCGAAGAGGTCCATTTCTTCGTCTTCTTTGCCACTTAATGATGGCGCTTGGGTCGCCACTCCGGAATGGATACCGGAGTCGCCCAAGTATGAATTTTGTTGCCACATTAAGGTTTGTTCTTTGGCGGAGCCTATCGGTAGGTCACCAGGACCCCCTTGATAATTTCCATGCGACACTTAAATTATAATAATAATTCAGCTATAGATTTAATAAATTTATTTGAGATTAAGACATTTTTGTAGCAGATTATAAAACAGAATACAGAATAACAAATTATAAAGACACACATCAGCAAATTTATAACCAAATAATTCAAGGGGAAAATATACAGAATTTTGCGATCATTAAATTGCTAAATAAAGGTTAACCAACACTTGATTTCGAATTTCAAATATTTTGGCTTCGACTTCGATAATAAGACTATACAGGTTCATTCTGAAATAAGTACAGATATTTTAACAGGTGATAGCGGAGAATAGCCCAACCCCAAATATGCAAAAATTACGATCCTATGTTGAACGGGGTGCCAGAAAAAATTATTATCAATAAATTATCATGAATAAAAGTTGTTTTTTAACATTTCATGTTATTCCCGCCAAAGAAGTTGATTTTCAACGCGATACAAATTGAAATGGAGACAGGACCGTACTTAGAACAGAAAATTTAAAATGAAGATAGGACAGCCGTTTTTGCGGATTTGGGTTTGTGTTAAGGTCAGCTACAACCTGTTAAAACATCTGTACTTATTTCAGAATTACCCATATAATTCAACTAGAAAGGGAGTTATTTTCTCTTAAATTGCAGATATTAAGTTACTGTAGGGTAGACTGTGTCGATTTGAATTTTGCGCTTCAGAACCGAAGGTTATCATCAAGACGTGTTTATTTAGGTCTCTCAAAGTCTCCTTCTAAGTTATCTTTTGTTTCTACAAATTTCTTCAAATTTAATGTTATCATGCGAGTTTGATTGGTGATTATTTTTCTGTTGGTTCAATTTTAGATGGCGCTGATTTGTCAACACCTCTTTCGGGGTGAACATTGTTCTTTAAAATTCTCCAAACAATATCCTATCCATGGAAAAATAACTATGATAAGAGTAACAGGTACTACGAAAAGAGAAGCCACAAAAACTTAAAAGCAGTATATAATTCTATTCAGGAGCGGGTGGGGTTTGCTGGATCCGTTATTCCAGTAAGATAAACGTTTTTATTTAAAAAAACGCCTTAAATAAATTAAGGTTTCAATTCCAGAAATATAGTCAAGAGAACACCACATCCATAAATAATAGTCAAAATTCACATCCTAAAGTTAACAGAATGTTTGTAAAACGAAGATCAATATTCACAACTTCTATTGCCGATTTTAAATTAATTATATTTTTGTGAAGATACTTGGAAGAATTTAAAGTACGTAAAGACGTCAATGATTACTATCTTTCTAAATTAATTTTCCAAGATGAAAGGCGCAAAAAAAGTTTTGTATGTACAAGTTCAAAAACTATGAGTACACGACAAGGATCTGTTTTCAGGCCAACGTTATTTAATATTTACTTTAATCAATTTGTTCGACAATTTCAAACAACTACATTTTGGTATCCCATGCGGTTGATAAAAATATTTTCCTCGCAAATTGTGGGTACACCTCTTTAGAATGGATCATATTGATGATAAAAAGTTGTCCTTGTGCCATTAATAGCAAAAATCTGTTATTTTCATTCCGCAATTTTCCTCTGAATCTCACAGAATATTTATGCGACAAAAAAATGCAATATTATGTAACCTGCTAAATCTTGTAGAAATTCTTCTAGAGGAATGATAAATCATGAAATGAATTTTGTTATTGAATCAGATTCGAGATATCTTTCCACTGAGGGGTCATCTCAAACCTTGAGAGTTTACCACCTACACGAAGAATCATACTGAAAAATTATATAATAAAACATCACAGTTAAGTTTTAGGGTAAACTGTTATTAAAATGCCTCTTAGATCTTATTAATCCACAGTAACTAAACCTAAAAAACTACATTTTACATGTCATTTATAGCAAGTTCCTGATTTTCCTTTCACTCTACAATTAAAGAATGTTCGTAAATTTTTTATAAGGAACGATGTTTGTGAAAGGGAAAATCTTGAAGTTTACAAATTTGAGGGTAAAATATGAACACTTAAAAAAAATGTTTAGTCTGCTTCACGTTGGATGATTCGCCTTGAAGACGTCATCTACTAAAGAAACGTTAGCTCTCGCGGAAATGACGACTCAGAAATCGAAAATCCCTAATTTAAGAATTATTATTACGTACCAATGATTTTATATTATTGTAGTTACTAATAAAAGTACATTATTTGTAGAAATTAAAATTTATGAAAGTGTCATTATAATTTGTTAACTGTACGATAAGACTGATAACAGAAGTTAGAAAATCAAATATTTGTTTCATCAGATTAACATAATTTACTATATAAAGACTAATCATATAAAATGTGAAACATAAAACAAGAATTTATATTTAAAATTCGATTAATAAATTTAACATGAATGGAATGTTGATAGACTTCTTTGAATAACAACAAAATGAACAGGCAGTACTTTCGAGAAAACGAAGATCATGCCATAACATATGTTGCATGCAAGAGTTGACATCTATTGATTACGTACAATAAAATATTTAAAATTGCGAGAGATAAATATACTTACTGGGTCTGTTTTGATTTGCCTGCATGTAACTCATGGTGAACGAGTGAACTGTTCACACCTATAACAATTTCACTACAGGAATGACTAAATAAAATAACATCTCAACAAGTCATTCATTCAGAACTAGTTAGCACTTCGAAACGTAAACAAATAATGAGCGTATTATGAAAGTTCTACAGGTGCACACACAAAATACCGACTGCACCCACGCACAAAGAACATAGCAAGTTCCACCATGTTGTATCGAAAAGTTCATCGACATAAACCGATAACATTCCTCAAAGTTAAATCAACGAATGCCCATACACGCAACCATTTACGAACAAAACGAATGCATCCTTACTTACCTAACACCTCGAATTACACAAACCTTCCCCAAACTGTTCCAATAATTCAGCAACAGATAAACAATGAATCACAACACACCGCACCCGTCCACAACGTCAGATGAATGATTTTTACATACCCGATTCACACGACACAATTTTTACACTAACTTTACGGCGTCTTAACAAAACAATTTATTTTTAAAAATATCATTTATTACGAAAAACGTATTACAATTATGCCCATTGTTACAAAACACCACATGTATAAACTAAAATATGAGTTTAATTTATGATTGTACAGTGTAGTAAGCCTTTCTCGATGACTTGACAGATAGCGACATCTATTGACGATCGGTGAAATTAATTGTAACTTTATTCAAAATTCCTTTTTGGAAAAGTACAATGCCATTTTATTCGAAATAATGACAATTTCACATTAAAACGGCTGGAGGTAATGTAACCGTTGCGTGTCCGGATAGCGTATTTGGCAAACAAGCAATACCACGAACCCACGTACCTATTAAAAAAATATATTAAAAAAAAAAACATTACAACTAACATTATATGAATATTACTTAATATATACATTACAATTTCTTAATTTTTTAATTTATAATTTAATAAAATATAAAAAAAAAATATTTTCATATTATTGACTTTACAAAACATTAATTCTAAGAGCAGAGTGGCGCAGTGGAAGCGTGCTGGGCCCATAACCCAGAGGTCCGTGGATCGAAACCACGTTCTGCTAACATTTTTTCTTTTTCATTTTTTTACTTTTCTTTGTCGTTTAATACGGCAGTATTTATATATATATTACATTACATATTCGAGAGTTTTAAAACTAGTTTACATTCAATCTAATGAAATGTAACGGGGTGAGCAAATTATTATAAATTATATCCATTTTTACCAATACAAAAATTGCACATCTCAACATGATTTGGTTTTTTCTTAAAAACCTCAAAAACAAATTTTCCCAAGCGTCTACAGCCAAAAATGTGACCTATGAAAACATTAAAACAAAATCTTATACAATGAAATAAATCTGAAAGAAAAAGGCGACGACTTTAACGTTACCTCTGTTGGTGCAATAGCATTCGGTATTGCTCAGAGCACGCATATAGACTGTTGTAACGCCTCCAATTATGAGTATTTGTGTCCCCAAATAAGCAACGCAGTGTCCGTGTCTCGGAATGGCCATTTCGGTACGACATTCCCATTGCGATTGGTCTTCGTTCCATAGATCTATTTCCTTGACGCTGCTGGTCGTCTTGTCTTTGTCTTTAATTTTTCCGGCTCCGCCGATAAGGTACAAACGATCGGACATGGAGAAAAGGGAAGCGAAGCATCGGGGAAATCGCAGTCTCGTTATTTCAGTCCATCTAAAAATTAAAAGATTGTGAATGCAACCATACATGCACAACTGCAACCAAACATTCATTAATGATTTAAAATGGTATTCTACAGGTTAATGTTTTTTTTTTAATATATTTATTTTGTGGTTTTCTGAAAACAAAAGTTATAATTTTATTTTTACAGTATGTGCATAGAAAAAAAAAAATTTAAACAGCGAAAAAGCTTCAAATGTAAAATTATGTTTATTACGTTGTTATTATTATTCTGATCATATTTTCCACGTTTCTCTAATCCTTGACACGAATGTTAGAATAGGTTATAAAATCCGTAAGATGATTGCAAATTTTCTTTCGTAATTTCATATTTTTGTTCCTTTTATCTTAGTCTATTATTTGCATATATTTTTTGTTTCTTTTATCTGTTCGAACATGTATTGTACCAATGTAATTTGCAGCATTCATTGTCTAGAATCTAGACTCTAGATTCTTAAAGTTTCCCAGAATTTTGTCCGGAGTTCCCCGGGATTTTGGCCGCAGTTCATTTGCCCGTAGTTTGCTCGGTGTATGCCCGGACTTTGCCCGGAGTTACCCGGAGTTTGCCCGGAGTTTCCCCCGGATTTTCCCCGGACTTTACCAGGATTTTCCCATATTTTGGCCGGAGTTTTCCAGATTTTGGTCGGCTTTTGCCCGCAGTTTTCCGGATTTACCCGGATTATTCGGGATTTCCTGGAGCAACGGTGGGCAACCTTCGGCCCGCGGGCCACCTACGGCCCGCGAAAAGTTTCTATCCGGCCAGCGAGATCTTTATAAGAAATTATAAATAAATATTTTTCATTGTAATTTTTTTAGTTTGAATTGATTATAAACGCACTTAGCTTATAACGAAAAATTTTAAAAATAAAAAAAATAAACATGAATTTTATATTGTCTGTAAGCTATATCCAAGTAATGCTATCCCATCTAATAGGTATTTTTGAACATGTAAAGAGGTTTTAAATTATTGCACAGAAAACAACTTTACGACCCATCCGAACTGCTCACAAAGAATATATATATATATACATAAGCACATAATATTAATCATCAAACGCGTTATTTAAAATCGTAAAATAAGTTGATGGTATTTTATGGATTCGTAAAACCGTAAACACGCTGTACAAAAATAACGTTCATAGCAAATGTTTTTTGAGTGAAAACTGTCTGACCTTTAGTTAAAAAAAATAACTTACTGATTTTTGTCAATGTCGTAACATTCTACGCAGTCGGTCAAGGGTCTACGTCTCGATCCCGACATTCCACCAGCGGCCCAAATTTTATCGTTGTGTTTGGTACAAGCGACGCCCATTCGAGCATTCAACATTGGCGCTTGGAATTCCCAAACACCCGATAAGGGATTATATCTTTCAACTGAAGCCAAGGTCCTAAAAAAAAAAACAAATATCCAAAAGGATGCTATTGATCGTAAAACCGATGTCTAACTATCTGAGACAAGAAAGTGTCCTCAATAAAAAAAAAAAAATCGTGAAAATCAAAACATTTTGTGATCTTATTGGTAAGGTCGGATGAAGTGTTTTTGAGATTTCCAATAACCGATTGCTTGACGTATAAGGTGACCTTACCCAACCCATCCAATCCTAATGAAACCCAACAAACCTAACCCAACAAGCAATTATCTTTTCGAGATTTTCATGAAATTTCATTAATGCTTTATTTATTAGTTTTAATTTTGGTGGTAATTTTTCAACTTCTTCTTCAATTAGTTCTTCAACTAGTTGGGTTGCGTTAGTTTCTTTCAGATATCGTTAAAACGATTCTCTGACAGTTTTCTCTACTTCTTCTTCTATTTATATATCGTTAGAATTTTTCTTAATAGATTTCAAGCCTCAATAATATTTTGCTTTTAGAGCTCGTATTACTCAAGATTGAAGATTTTTGCGTGAATTTCCAAAAATCAAACTCAATGGCGATAGCAAATCAACTCTAACGTCAAAAATTTAAAAAAAAGAATTTACCTGCCATGTTTGTCTTGTCCTCCAATCGCATACATGCTTTGTTTACTGACCACCAATCCAAAATTTTTCCTTCGCGAATTCAAACTCCCTTCGCTGAACCAACTCCTCTTGATCGGATCGAAACTCCAAACGGTGTCGACCACCACCGATTTTCCACGCAATTCGTCTTCGCGCGGATCCGAACCACCTGAAAGTGAAAGAAAACAGTTTTCCCGATGCAATAAATTAGCCGAATATGTACCCACGACGTAAACCCGTCCGACGAGGAAGGCGACGTTGTGATGGTTCCTGGGAGCGGGCATCTCTCCGACGTATTCCCAGACGTTTGTGTCGGGCAGATATCGAAAAATGTCCTTTCCGGTGTTTCTACCGATGCCGTATCCGCTATGAGGATCGATTCCACCAAACACCATCACCGATTCGCGTTCGGGTAAAAAAAGCGACGAATCTAGGAAATAATGTTGCTGTTTTGGAGGTAAGACGCTTGCGCTGATTTGATTCCTGTAAACAGCGGACATCAGACACAAGACATCAGGTAATCTGTTCAACTTACATTTGTACTTGGGAATACATTTTCGAACGGTCAGAACTTGGTGTGAACATCGAGAGGACTTTGTGGTGGTTTGGTCTGGACGAAAAACGGTCAGACATTTCCGGTTTGTAGTATTGGTCCAATCTAAGACGGGTGTCTTTGCCTATAGACAGCATTTCCCTTTCGAGGTATCTGTCTCGTCTTTTTTTGGCACGCGGTGGATGTCTCTTCAGATATTCCCTCGTCAGGTAACCCCTGAATGCGGATTGGATCACCGTAGCAGCACGATCTTTGCCCATCAGTTTCTTCTGATAAGCGTTGTTTCGAAATCTCTTAGACATCTACAATTAATAACAAAAAATTAAATTAAACAGAAGACTTAAGATAAACAATAACTGGGTTGATAGATTAGTTAAAAATAAAATTGGGAGAAATATTTTTGGAAAAATCTGAAGGGCTGAAAGGAAGAAAAAACGGGAGCAAGGCAAGGTTAATAGGGAGCAATCACTCAAAGTGTTGAAAATGAAAGAAGGATGATAGGTACATATGAGAGAAAATGTGTAAACCAATAAGGAAGAATAATTGAATAAGACACAATGATAAGATTTAAATATGGAAATGAAGAAAAGACAATCCCCGTGAGGATGCAAGTATAGAAGATATTGAAAATGTATTGTAAGATAAATTGATTTTTAACTAAAGGTTAAGGTAAGAGTTTTGCATTGTAAGTGCTTTAAAGTGAAATAGAAAAAAAATTCAAGTCACCACAATGCCTCCACTTTTACCTTATCCGAAAAAAACGTGCACTTACATTGCAAAACTTACCTCAACTGCCTTAATTTACACTCCAACGGGACCTGTTGACACGACACGTTAAAAATGACGCAAGTGTGCACTATGCGACTTACCTCGATGTCAAAAGCGTAAGCTATTTTTTTAACGGGGGGACAAATTTAATATTTAAACAATATATTTGAAAACGTGTTTTATATAATACACTGGACTAAAATTTTTGGACCCTCACATGTACAAACACACACACACACAATACTCGGCAACACTTTCTACGATGTGACATTGTTCACTTTTTTCGGTGGGCCTTGACTACCTACCGGCGACTTCCTTCCAGATAAAAATTCGTCCATCGTTGGAATTTTCGGCGAAAGTTTTTCGCGTGAAGACTTCGGAGAACACTTCGTGTCCGTTATTTGTCGTCGCTTCGGTTTCGACTTCTCGATCATTTGATTCCTGCGATATTGGTCCAGATAAATTAAAAATTCGCGATAAGTGAAGTAGGTCTTGTCCATCCCGCTCCAGTTCCTTGGCGGCGGCTCCTTTAGCGCCAATATCGAATTCCAATGTTGGTAATCGTCGTTTTCCTGTCCGTACCAATATTTAATGATGACAAAACTGCAACAAAAACTGCAAATAAACATCAATTACAAGTATTGAACGTTTACGCTAAGCCGTCGTCGATCATCCTGCAAATATCAACATCTTTTGACAATTCCCGAAAATCGGGATTATCGGGATTTCTTTTGATATCGACCAATTGCCAAGGTGCTATGTTTCCAAATCGGACCGAAGTCAACAAAGCCACTTTGTATTGATCACGTTGCTCCCAATCGTGTTTGAGCCATCTAACGGCCGACATGAAAATTTCCATCTCGCTGAAAAAATCATTTGAAAAGACGTTGACAAAATCAAATAAAATTATTACCAATTGACGCAAATGTAATTAGATTGCAGGAAGTTTTGCACGTCGTCCAAATCCAACTCCAACCAATCTTGCGAACTCACCAACATGAGGAAGAACTTTTGTATTCTGGGCAACATCAGTTCTCTAACTTCCGGTAAATTTTTTTCTTTGGCGTCCACGTACAAAAGAAAAGCCGTGTCTTCGCAAAACGCGTCGTGATTATCAATAAAAGCCCAACACTGTTCTATCAGATCTGAGACAAAAAAAAATTAATTTGTTTTTAAATACAAAAAAACCTTCCTGTAGTTTTGTATGCAGGAAAATGGTTTGTTCAAAGCCAGCTTTTACCTTTAAATGTCGAAAAGATTGAATCAAGATTGAAATAGTTTACAAGGTTGTGCACCATGGAGTGAATTTTGGAAAGAGAATAGTAGAAAATGTCAGGTTGTTGGTAGGTGTACTTTTTGTAAGGTGGAAAGACAACCCTATAAAACGAAAAATTGCAAGGAAATAGATTGATAAAAATGATAGAAAAAACACAAGAATTGGTAAAATGCTTGGAGCAATTTAGACATTGTTAATGATGGTAAAAATGAAAAAAAGCGACCTTATAATATTAACCTTGAGAAAAGTTGACTTAGGTTAGATACCATTATGGCCGTTCGTTTAATATTTGAACAAAACGAAGAATCCAGTGAGATTTAACAACTGATTGATTGTTTTTTTTTATGTTTTTTATCACTTAAATTGAAAATGGCGCCTGCACACAAAATCTATACACATTACTTAAAAATATGAAAAAAATCAAAATTATAGTTTGCACAATACCTCTGATTTTTAGATATTTGGCCGCATTGAAAATATCCAAAACATTTTCCCTATTCAGTTCTCGGTACGACGGATCGCCGGTTATCATCCACTCGTATATGAAGGCGAAGGACGCAGCGTTGCACTTATCCTGCAACGAAGAAAATAAGATCTCGTTTCGAACGTAGAGAAACTTACGGATGGCAATTCGACTTTTTTGACGGCCACGTACGTATGAAACACCTCGGAATAACACTGCAGGACGATCAAATGGCAGTTGAATTCTTCGTTGTCGATGTACACTTTGCAGTCGGCGTTTCTGGTCGAGAGAGCGGATGAATAAAAAAAAAATTACTTGCGAAACATTCAGTTTCCGACACTATACGGGGTGCGTTACGAACAAGTTGAAAGATTTTAATTAAGTTTATCCCCAAATTCGCCGAGTACCTCGATGGTACGTTATTAGATTGAAGTCCACGAAAAAAATTGACAAATTACTATCAAAACGTGCCAGAAAAATTACGTAATATTAACAAAATCCTTTTAGCCAGCGGTTATTTTTTTTGTGTATTAACCCTAGATTTAAGTTAAATCAAAATTATCCATATTGTCAAACTTACCTTATATTTAAAACTATTTATAAACTTTCATATAAATTTGTAAATTATCCGCTATCTTTCAACAAATTTTCAAAATCCTTTCCCTTTTTTTTTCTTTTAAAAACTTACGTAAAATTGGTAATCCGCGCGTACAACTCCAAATATAGATTTTTCTTTTCGGGCAACGTGATATCATTCCAGTCGATTGCATCGCCGGCGGTGTAACCCAACCTGTTGAGGTTGAGTTCCGGATCTAAAATTTCGTTTGTCGCTTTGCCCTCGTATTCGGACGATTCTTTTTCTTTGCGCACCGGCGCGTCGCCCAATTTTCCCGCTAGCAACGAACCGAAACTAGAACCAAATCCCTAAAAATCAAAACCTAACAGTCTATAACGATATTCTTTAGATACGGAAGAATTTTTTTCAATTTTATACATCGGAGGCAAAATTATTGTACAAAAAAAATTAATTCCTTCAAATGTTTCCTCGTGGAAGTATAAAATTGACGTAAATTCTTACCTGGCCCATAAGTGTCTCCATGTTTCCATATTCCCTCGCATAATCGGTTTCTCGCGGCATGTTGTCGACCGTTTCGATGTTGACCGAAGTATTCTTAGGATCCGCGACCAAAACGCTCAAATTGGTGGTTTGAAAGGCCACCTGAAATCCAAACGAATTATTCGACCCGGCAGTCCACAGCTTGACGCACCTGTTTCGATTGAACTTTTAAGTTACCGCTCGGCGTCTGTTTGAAGGGAAAAACGTAATTTTCCTTGGACTTCGATTCGGGAGATTTCTTCCTTAAACAACGAAAACGGTTTTACACACGGCATAGACGAAAACGAAAAATTTACCTGTGTCTGTCGGGCGATGGACCCGGCGGAGGTTTCTTCGCTTTCAATAATTTGTTCTTTTTAACGTGAGGTATAAGAAATTCTTCGTATAAAGGGGTGTCGCGACTTCTGTCCAGTTGCTTCTGATTGGAATATATGTAGATGAGGCTTTTGTCGTCACCTGCTGCCTGATCGCTGTTATTGGCGTTGCCTATGAATGGATTCACTTTAAACGCACGAAATTACACTTGCGAACAAAATACTTTTTGAAGAGTTGTCGCTCTTCCAAGAGCAGGACTTTTGTCCTAACTGTGAATGATCGCCACTTCCTCTATAGTTGTGTTTCTGGAAAAAGAATTCTGTAAAAAATTTAGTTGAGATGGATTGAGTGTTGTTGAAATAGAATGGATTAGATTATCAGTAGAATTGAGGTTTTAATGACTTTCACCATGTCAGTGTTTTCAAATATCCAAAACGCCAAACTCCAAAGGATAATTTGCTTAGATGTCTACTAAACTAAACCTGTACTGGAGTTTGACATATTTTTTTTAATCTCCTATGTTTTCTTTTCTAAAATACTGATATCCATTATGGATATACATATTTTAATTTTAAAGTTGCCCTTTTCTTCCATTTTTCATCCTCATCCTTCATTTTCCCTCATTATTCTACTTTCAATTTTTTTTTTGTTTAAATGTTAAGTATTCTATCTTTTTTTTAATTGTGTTGCTTTTCTTCTTCAAACATTTATCCTTTTTATTTACTTCATTACGTTATGTTTTATATCCTTTTTTGCTTTTTTTGCATTTTCTCCAAGTTTTTTCCTTGAGCCAAGTTAATATCAGGTTCATTTTAATTTTTTTCTGTGTCTTCTTTGTCTAATTTCTTCTTTATACCACGAATTTTCCAGATATAAGCTCGAAAACTCATTCTTCTCATTCCTTTCCCTTTTGTACAACCCTTTCCTTTTTTGGAAGGTCTTAAGCAATAAAAATCTTTCTTCCTCTTAGTTTATTTTTCTTCTTTATGGCTTTTCTGTAGACTCCTGGGTATACTTGAGAATCGTTTTGTGAATTTTTTTGTTTAAAAAGATCACGATCATAAAAAATGTAAATAATGTCATCACTACTGACATCTCTTTCAGTTCGTTCTTCGTCGACGGTAATCATGTCGAAAAAATTATGTAAAACGTATACAGTACTTACCCAAAAACCTTCCTACTTAAATTTCATGTGAAAACGCACATAAAAATGTTTAAAAAAATCATCAAAACTAAAATAATTTTCCTTCCGAAAAAAATGTCATCTGTCTTTTGTAAAATGTTATGTATTTTCGTTCGAACTATACCTGGCAACGTGCGACGTTGTATAAATTATTTTCGTCTCCGCTACCATGAACTGTGAGCTGTCTCCGTTTCCGAGTTGATTTTTTGACCGGCGAAGTCGCATTAGACGCAAATTCCACGCTGAAAACGGTCCGAAAATCGCGAAAAATCGATGAAAAAACGAACGAAAAACTTACGGTAAATTTAACAGATCGAGGTGGTCTAAGGTGTATCTGTCGCTATCGGTGTATTCATTCAAACTGATCTAAAATATTTGGATTTTTTTTTTAATTGGAAGAACGAAGCTCATTCTTGGACGTACCTCTTCATCTCCGTATAAATTCTTTCTCATTATCCGCTTAACCAACTGTAAATTTGTATGTACACAATGACAAATGTAAATAGTTCGTTGAGGGTCGTTTTGTCAATTTTTCAAAACAACTCGCCCACGTTACCATACTAACGCTCGAATAAAACACGTTTTGACGTTAACGCACTTACAAATTTTTGAAGTATGTCAACGAAAAAACATTTTACGGCCATTTCGACACAAGAAGGCGAGAAACTCACCAGATACGCCTTTTTGGATAAAACGAGCACGTCGTGCGTCAACCAAAATAGATGGGGAAGAATCGTACATGAAATAAAATTTCCCACGGAATTTAACGGATTATTTAGTGTCAAATACAATGAGGATTTTTCAAAACTTATTACAAGTTACGGATGTGGTGCAATAAAAGTAAAAAAAAAATTTAACATAATTTTTTAATGCAAAACGTAATTTCCGCAAGTTAATTTTAATTTAAGCCGACGTTGATAACGTAAAATATGTAAAAAAAAGAAAGGAAAACGTGAAAATAATCTTTTACCATATTTTGGATATTAAATAAAAAGGTTTCAGATCATAGACGTACTTTCAAGTGATAACGATTATTTTGTACGAGAACCCCAGAAAAATCCATTGCCAATCATGTGTGTTAGATGCATTCCGGGCAACAAGAACACGTTCTTTGCGGCTGGTCTTTGTGGGAACATATTTATTTGCAAATATGAAAAGGATGGGAATAAAAAGTTTGCCGATGGTAAAATTTCATCAGTTAAGATATTTTTTAAAAATTTTTGTGTTACAGAAAAAATGAACGAAGTCAATTCAATCGACGTGGATATGAGTGGGGAAAACATCATAAGCGGAGGGAAAGACGCAGCCATACGACTTTACGACGTCAAAACCAAAAAGGTAAAGCGTTTGTACACATTTACATATAAGTGATCTTGTTAACCATGAGAATCATTTTGTCTAAGGATAGCTTGGTCCTCCACGTTTCGTTTTTTGAAGATAATTAAGACAGAACTCGAAGGGAATAATGGGAGTAATAGAGGAGGTTGGTCATTTTAGTTGGATTTAATGAATTATTATTTTCAAAATAATTATTATTATTTTTAACCTCATTGGATCTTCATTTTAAAAGTTTTAAAGGATTCGATTACCAATTTTTCAAAAATTTCGTTGTCGGTCGGAAGGGAATAATGGGAGTAATAGATGAGGTTGGTCATTTTAGTTGGATTTAATGAATTATTATTTTCAAAATAATTATTATTATTTTTAACCTCATTGGGTCTTCATTTTAAAAGTTTTAAAGAATTGGATTACCAATTTTTCTCAAAAATTTCATTGTCGGTCGGTTGTCATCCCAACCCAACCAAAACCCCTGCCTCTAAGTTCTTCGAGAACTTGGAACAAAATCATCTTTTGAAAAACTCATTCCCTTTGGACTTGGGTTGGATGCCCAACTCAATTTTGGACTTAATTAATAAAAAATAAGCTTTGTTGCTATGACAACCCGCTTCTTTTATATGGTTACTATTTTTCATTGTGTAATTCTTCTGGTTCTTCTTACACTGTTATTTATATTTCCCGTTTATATCTCTCTTTCAAATCTATTTATTTCTGTTGAGATTGTTGTTCTTGACATTATTAGATTTATAAAAATTTTAAACAACAAGGGTCCCAAAATTTCCTCTTATGGAATTCCCTACTTGATACGTTAACCGTCCGACTGTGATTCGACGAGGCTTCTTTATTTTATTTTTATCTGATCATCATTTTTATCAGATCATAAACTCAACATTATTTTACTGATAAAAATTATCATTTTTTTGTTACAAGCTGAAAATGAAACTGGTGAAGTCGGGTAGAGACGACGAAAACGGATCTCTATCGCAGTTTCACGCGATGAGAATATTCGCCGTCAAATTCCATCCGAAGGAACCGCAAACGTTTCTTTCGGGCGGATGGGACGACGAAGTCAAAGTGCGTATTTTCGTCGCCGCGCATTTGCGTCAATTGTATGCCGTTTTCTCACGCAGGTGTGGGACGTTCGGGTGAAAGACGGCTGCGTGAAGAGGATCCCCGGACCGCATATCTGCGGCGATTCGATCGACATTAAGGTACGATTGTTTTTTTTTTTTTTGCGAATAAAGATGCTGTTTAGTTTTTTATGGATGTGTTTTAAATATTACCAATAAAAAAAATAAAAAAGACTTTGCCGAAACCCGGGATTGAACCGGGGACCTTTAGATCTTCAGTCTAACGCTCTCCCAACTGAGCTATTTCGGCACAAAAATTTTGTATGGAATTCTGTAATTTACAGAAAGAATTTTTAAACTATCTATCTCTCCAATATTTTGGCTGTTTGTGTTTTAAACAATACCAACTTTTAAGAATAAAAAATAGTTGTTGTTGTATTTTAGGAAAAAACCATTCTGACCGGTTCGTGGACAGCATCCAACAGTCTGCAGACTTGGGATTTGAGTTCGGGAAGATTGATAGAAAACATATGCCCTTCGAATCGTGTACAGACTTTAGATGGCGAGTTTCTTTACTGTTGTCAATTTTTTCAAACTGAAGGCAATAGTGATGTCATTATTGCGGGCGGTAGCGGTACGGGAAACGTTGAAATTATTTCTGTCAAAGAGCAAAAAATTATGAACACGTTTAGGGTGCACAAGACCATACAGGCCATCGATAGTAATTCTATGTCTAATATAGTCTTTGGTGGTATGGAAAGTGTTATTAGAATTGCCCAATTGGATTGATTAATTTTAATATTAGAAAAGTAAAAAGTGGAGTGTTTGTTTGTTGTTTTAATGTTTTTATTAATTTTGATAATTATTAATGAGCAAGTCCTAAATTATGTTTTAAATGATTGTAATTTTGCAAGAGTGTTTCAGTAATTGATATTCAAATGCATAACGATAAATTATCATTATTACAGTCTGAAACTGAACCATAGATAAATTCTGCCGTCGTAATGCAGGTCTCCGGCCTGCGCAGAACGGCTCTATCGATCAGTCCAGCCCTGACCTCGACCCACAATCCATTACGGGTCAAACTTAGGGTGGAACTATCTTTTCGTATGTAACCGAATTAGTTGCGCTCATTCCGTAGAGTTTGATGCACATGCACACAGAATTTTTCGTCTTTTTAAATGCAAAGGATTTACTTTGTTCAGTTGACCAGTTTGGCCTTATGTTTGAGGTGTTTTTTTTTGAACTTTTGTTCAAATTTGTGCCATAAATCCTTTTAAAGTTTAAAAAAGAAGAGGCATTGTAGCAATTTATTTTAATAAACGATACAAAATTTTGAACACTTTTTGATGACATTTTCTGCCTTGTAAATGACAATTTGTAAATATCAAACAAAATTCAATTGTTTTGAATTTTTGTAGCAATTTTCCCACGTTTCAGTCACGAGATTGACTCAAAATTACATTTCGATTAATTGAGATTACAATCGTGAAATTAATTGACGGCCGTTGTTGTATATGTACGTGACAGGAATGTTGTTGACACATTTAAAAATTTCTACAATTATTATTATTAGTTACTAAGCGCTCTGTTCACGTCAAACATATAAGATTTATTCAAATTTTGCAAATTGGCAATTCGCTGGTTAATTATTTTTTATTAAAAGGGCACTAAGTTAAAAATGTGTACAAAATAAATTTTTCTGTAATTTATGTAAGTTCCATATTTTATTTTCCTTGTTTGTACAAAATCTCGCATGCGGTTATGAATCGATAAAAACAAAATAGGACCATCATGCAAAATTGTCGTGTTGTGTTAAAAAAAAGTGCATTCAAATGCGTGCGGCGAAGCCCTTCCGCCAAATGTAGGCGAGGTAAGGTCAAATGTCAAAAGTTCATATCCACGGCGTTACGTTTGACCTATTCGTCTGCAGATGATTTACGAAATTATCTTTGGCACGAAAAATTGGAAAAATTATTAAAAATGATTTCAAGTAAAAATTATTGGCTACAATTTCATTCATAAATATAGAAAAAGTTGATACGAGGACCAATTTTGTCACGAGCGATAATGATTAATGTTTTTATTCTTAAGTTTAACCAGTAAAAAGGTTTAAATGTAATAAAATAATAAAAAATAAATATATATGTATTACGACACACAAATATATTAATATACAGTGTGGTGATAAAGTTTGGAACAAAATTCATAAAATCGTTCTATAATGTTTTTAAGAAAATCGCTCGGACAGGTCAATTTTTGTTTTTGAAATGCCGTCTTCTGACGTTAATTTTTTTGGAATGACGTCATTTGATTTTTTTAAATGACAACCCCCACTTTTTCTTCTGTTTTTAATAAACTTTCTTACTACTTAAACGGTGATGTAAAAAAATTGGTACCTCACATAACAATTTTTTGAATAAATGACACATTTAAATTTTTTCTTTTAAGCAAAAATTTTAATTTTTTGTAGAAAAAAATGTTATTTTTTTCAGAAAAGTTCTTATGTAAAGAATTAATTCGGTAATCACAACTTAAACATCAAGGAGGTCTATCAAAAGCAAAAGAAAAAAATAAGAGGTTTCACTCTTCGTCTTAGATACATAAATTACTGTTATTTGCTTTAATTTAGAATGTTTACGATTATTATTTTTACTAAATTATAACCACTGACGATCTGAAGTAAATGTGTCATTTATTCAAAAAAATTGTTATTTGAGGTATCAATTTTTGTACATCACCGTTTAAGTAGTAAGAAGGTCTATTAAAAACAGAAGAAAAAAGTGGGGGTTGTCAATTAAAAAAAAATTATGATGACGTCATTGTGCAAAAACAAATGACGTCATTCCAAAAAAATTAACGTCAGAAGACGGCATTTTAAAAACAAAAATTGACCTGTCCGAGCGATTTTCTTAAAAACATTATAAAACG
>JAFFZR010017566.1:5531-26260 GCA_018397195.1 Lethrus apterus | reverse complement strand
AACAAAATACAATACAATACAATACAAACAAGATTACGATTTTCATCAAAAATTGTTATTTATTCTTCAATTTTTTTAAATCATTTCTCCGATTTTCTCAAAAAATCAGTTCCCAAACAAGTTGCCCTTGCTTGAATTTATAAAAAAAATTCTTCAAACGACATCCAATTGATCAAATTTGCGAAGACTTTTCGCTAAATATTTCTATGTCGAAGTCATTTATTTACAATGTTCATTTTGAAAATTTTTTTGGCAATTCTGAACGAGTGGAGAAAATCCCATGTTATAACCGAACCTAATCCAACCTAACAAATAATTCACTCCAAATGTGTTTTCTTTCGATTTTCCAAGCACGTAACTTCACAGTATTTTCAACTTTACGTTCCATAAGATGCGATCGGATTATTTACGCCATTGATAAAAAAAATCTCAGCGCAAAATTCAAAGTGTTACTTAACTATAGTGTCTTTTTTTGAGCATAAAAGACTCCGTTGCACATCTTGAATGCGATTCTCCCCGGTAGTTGAGGTCTCTTGAGACGCCGCGCCGCGTTCGTATTTGAATTCACGGTGCAAACTACAGCTGAACTGTAATGTCCGGCATGTTCATTATTTTATAATTTTTGCACACTTTTTCGTTTACTTTTATTATGGTTTATAAATACATTTTTGAGAAATGAAGAAATTAACAACATTCCTAAATAGGAAATGACAGAATAAAGCCTTATTCTGTCATAGTACTTTCTGAATACACAATTTTTAAAACATTTCCAAAATTTTATTCTAAAATTGGAATGACATCGCAAACATTCACACATTAAACTTTATGTTAAAATTAAAGCCGTTGCCTTTAATGTAAAACCTTGGCGTTTTCGTACGATCGAACGGAGGTTTCTAATTGTTGCAATAACGTTTCCATTACATAACATTCGTATGAATTTTGCAATGATGGTGGTTCCCAATGGCAAAGTCGGTTGGTTCCCGATAGGAACTATTGTCGAATGTTTACGGTCCCGACTGACCCACTTAGTGTAAACAGTATGGGTAACATGCCGCACATAGAAGAGGCTCCGCCTGCAAGACTTCATTATTACACCCTTGAGTAATGTTCGAATTGTTCGACAATCTTCTATCGTGTGTAATAAATACCCATTCGATGTAGTCGCTGATTAGATAACTGCAAACGCGCTCGAAATTATCTTTTAGAACAACGGTGGGCAACCCCCGGCCCGCGGGCCAGCTACAGCCCGCGAAAAGTTTTTATCCGGCCCGCGAGATCATTAGAAGAAATTATAAAAAAATATTTTTCGTTGTAATTCTTCTAGTTTGAATTGAATATAAACGCACATAGCAACATGTAAGAAATGTAGTGTATTCCAACATACGACACCGGAACATTGTCAGCATTTTCCCTGAATATACACGAAGATCCAGGACAAGAAGGGCAGAACGTAATTATTCGTTGCCGAGTTAATTAGGTGGGTCGGAGCATCGCGCTACCCAACTTCAATTATTTTATTCAAGTTAAATTTCAATTATCAATTATCATTATATTTTAATCAATCGATTTTATTGTATTGTATTTAATCAATTGATATTATTATATTTTATTGTGAAATAAAAACTTTTTAAAAAGAAGTTTCGCTGAACAAACGATTTAATTTGTATACTCATAATTTAGTACTAACTTTAAAATTTATTTCATATTTGTAGACTAAAAAATTATAGGTCACAAGAAGGTGTCAATTAACTATGGCCCACGGAAAGAACGTAAAATTATTCTGGCCTAAAAAGGTTGCCCAACCCTGGGCAAAAAAAACTTTAATATTTTTAAAGTTTGATAACACTGATTAGTTGGATTGGACGATAACTACCGATGTATTACTTTTTTGATAACTACTTTTGCAACGATTGCCAACACTCCCGGATTTTGCACGAATTTTCCCGGATTTGCA
Source organism: Lethrus apterus (assembly GCA_018397195.1). NCBI lineage: Eukaryota > Metazoa > Arthropoda > Insecta > Coleoptera > Geotrupidae > Lethrus > Lethrus apterus. The sequence continues at coordinate 24,306 of JAFFZR010017566.1, read as the reverse complement.
CGGAATTTCCCGGATTTTGTCCGAATTTTCCCGGATATATCCCGGAGTTTCCAGGACTTTGTCCGGAGTTTCCCCGGATTTTGCCCGGAGTTTCCCCGGATTTGCCCGGAGTTTCCCGGAGTCGTCCGGAGTTTTCCAGGGCTTTGTCCGGAGTTTTCCAGTACTTTGCCCGGAGTTTTCCAGTACTTTGTCCGGAGTTTTCCCGAACTTTGACCGGAGTTTTCCTTGGTTTTGTCCGGAGTTTCCAGGACTTCGTCCGGAATTTTCCCGGACTTTATCCGGAGTTTTCCCGGACTTTGTCCGGAGTTTTCCTTGGTTTTGCCCGGAGTTTCCAGAACTTCGTCCGGAGAACATGTATATTCATAATTTAGTACTAATTTTAACACTTTTTTTTATTTATTTCATATTTGCAGACTAAAAAATTATAGGTCACAAGGTGTCAATTAACTACTACGGCCCGCGGAAAAAACGTAAAATTTATTCTGGCCCATGTTATAAAAAAGGTTGTCCCACCCCTGATCTAGAGAACAAGGACAACGCTTGAAATCGTTCCTTTTCGCGTAACAACTAGCAATAACATGCACATATAATTTTATAATTTAGTATGCAAACATCATTTGACAATAAGACATTATAGCCTTGTTATTACATAGCATACATAATATACGACACAATTTTACGTTGTACTTTGCCGATGTAAACATTCTATCGACATACATTTTATTATCACTAGATAATATTATTATCTATACTAGCATTTGTGCAAAACATATCCGTTTATGACGAACATTATTATGAATTCGTCGTATATTTTTCCGCATAAAGCCTACACGTTTGGAAAGTTGTAAGCATCTTGAATTTCACCTCGTTGACATGGATTGCTTTGTTACTGTTCATATTTTTCATCAACCTCAAAGCAAATACTTTAGAAAAATAATGTTACAAAGGAAATGTAATGACGTTTCTAAAAATGACTTATTTCAAAATTAAAAATCGCTGTGCTGAGAATTTTACTGTTTTTGTAAGTATAAAATAACAAACAGATTAGAACTTTAATTTAAAGTTAATTGAAAAATTAAAATAAAATGTATTATTTTGTACGAGTTTCATTAAAACATAGATGTTTCACTTGTATGTAGGTTATTCTATAACGTAAAAGATCTGTTACTCCGTAGCGTTTAAGTTGAAATTAAGTTTTAAAAGTACGAAGACGAGAAACTTCACGTTACTGAATTTCATTGTTTCCTCATAACTTATTAAATATTGACATATTTTAAAATGTAAGTTTTGTACATAACGTAAAATGTAATGGCGAGAATTTAAATAATTTGGATGCATTTTTAATCTAACGTATCACGTGCTTAGCACAATTTCCGCCGAATTACCTGTGACACGGTGACAGTTATGAAACACCTTTTAGAATTTTAAAGTTAATGATTTCATGTGCACGGATGATGTATATCACACATTTTTCAGATTTACACACAATTGCATACAAATATTTATTTGTATACAGTGACCGGCATAAATTTTGCAACATATGGTAAATTTTTTAATTATTATTATTTTTATTATTATTATTTTTTATTTATTAATGTTTAATTATTATTAAATATGGTAAAATTCGTTTTAGGGAATAGGTTCAGCATGTCCACAACCCCAAAAATTCGTTTTGACACATGTCACGTGACCATTAGTATGGCGGGTAATTTAAAAAAATATGCTACTAATCTGCAAAAAGTGAGGTTAGATGACGTGATATCCGAAAAAGTTGCTCAAAATTCAATTCTGAGGGTATGTGCATTTTGTAAACATATTTAATAAAAATAATTAAAAACCACAATTTTCTCAATTTTTTTAAGTTACATGTTCCTTTTTTTTGGGTTTTAGCAGCTCAACAGAAGTAAACTCTCTGAATTTGGTTGAGAATCAAACAATTTTGTCAATTCCAAACTTTATAACATTTATACTTCACGCCACGCAATATTACTGCACGTATCGAAGACTTTTAACGAGGTTTTGAAATCAGAAAATATCCTGTATTTCAATTACATGATTGAAGGCAACGGAATCTAACAAACCTAACCTTTGTTCAATTATCTTTACGAAATCTGCATTTCCTTCTGGGGTGTTTTCTTTGAAGTTTGTTTGAATAAACGTTTCTTCCAACAATTTATGAGACGAGGATATCGCAAAAAGGTTATATCATTTAAAAACTGTATGAATTGTACCCTATGCAATAACATAAATTTATAAATTGGACAAATTTTTAAAAAAATTCCAAATATTTTGTAATATGACCTTTATGCCGGTCACTGTATATCCATGTTAGTTTTTCACTTTCTATCGCGCCGTAAAAAAGTTGTTAGGTGGCTTGGAAGGGCGGTGTTCGTCTTAAACGCCTGCTCGGTCATGGGAAATTAAGTCAACATGCAGCGTTACTATTAAATCGGTTTCAATCGTTCGACAACATCTTGTTTTCTGGTGAAGCGCTTTTCCATCTTAACGGCTTTGTCAATAAGCATAACTGTCGATACTAATGTGAAACGAACCCGAAAAGAAAACATCAAAGGCCTTTGCATAGCCCAAAGGTCAAAGTTTGGGCCGCTATTTCATCATCTGGAATTTTCGGTCCGTTTTTTTTTTTTTTTGAAAATGAACACGGCAACTCCATAACGGTGAATTTCGGACGTTATGTCGAAATAATACGTGATTTTTTAACACCTGCTCTACAAGAATTTGATGAAGAAACCTGGAGGAATTGAAGGAAATATTCGGGCAGAAATGGCAGCCATACCTGAACGAATTTTGCGGAGCCCGACTTCAAGAGTGCCAGGAGAAAAATGGGCACTATTTGGACAATATCATTTTTAAAAAATAAATTTCCCAAGTTTTGTCTAAAGAATTTGTCAAAATCGGTCGATTGTTTTTTTTATTTTAATTCAAAAAGTGAAAAACTGACAGGGACACCTGTACTTGCGGTAATTTAACAAAATTGCAAATTATAAATTTATAGGTGCGTAAATTAATCAAATCGAATTAAATTGATTATCCAACCGTTCGTTCGGAGCCAATAATTTATTAATTTAAATTACACATATTTTAAACCAAACCACATGCAAAATTGCAAATTTCTTTTTCACATCTAATACATTTTAAAAAATATACATTTTCTTTCATATGGATACGTAGTATTTGAGGATAATATTCTTTAAGAAAAAACCTTTGATTACCATTATTCATGAACATTTGTAATGCTTATATAATCACCAGTTTGCAACTATATTCGAATCAGAATAGAAAACCAAATTTATATTTTTAATTAATATACATAATCCTGTGAGTTATTGATTACTGTACTATTTTTAAACCAAAGCGTATTAACGTAATCAAAATTGTATTATAACTTGGGAGCTTTATTTCGTACTTCGCTAATAATACAATCCTCTTAAAAGTATTTTGTGTGAAAATTAAATAAGTATCCAGTAGTGACGTCATATAATAATATTAATTAAATTATTTACAAATTATTCTTATTTGAAAAATTCCCTTAAATAGATAAAATAAATCTATAACACAATTTTTTACATTACAAGACAATTACAAAAAATTGTCTATCTAGCGCATTAAAATTATAATCATCAAATTGTTATTGCCAGTAAAGTTGTAATTAATTAATTTTTTTTTCGGCAAATAAAAATTTCAAAAAATGAAACTACCTACTAAATTGAAAGAGCTTAATTAATTTTAAACGAAAACATTGAAACAAAAAACAAAACAAAATTGATGTTTTAGGAAGAGATTCAAAATTTTCAACCAATTAAGGATTTGCTGAAAATGTCTTCCTAAAACATCAACTTTTGTTTTTTAATCATATCAAGTTATCTAGAACTGGGGAAATAAAGTACCAAGATGTAATGTATTCAATGTTGTGCGTTCGAGTTTTCTGGTTTAAAAAATACTAAATCACTGATTTAAATTCATGCTTCGTATCCCGCTTGTTTAGTATTCATTTTAAATATTTACATAGTCTTTATTAAAACTTTGATAAAGTATTTTTACACATTTTACATAGACGTGACGGTAAATGTACTAAAAATTTTAATTAACATTTGCGTACATCTAGTAATTATCATTTTCATTTTTCACACGCCCTTTCATTATTATATCACATTTTTAAATTTTTACTTAAAGTTATTTCGTAAAAATTGTACTGTCTGTACTGAAAAGGCTACATTTATCAACAATTTATTTCCGATGAAAAAAGAGCATCTTAAGTATTTGTAATTTAAGTTTTGAAGTCGAAGTAATACGTAAATACGCGAAGATTTCTAATGGTTCAATAACTGACCCTATGAAGCAGTTTAAGGCAGTTTAAGTAATCATCGAAGGGCTCGAATTAGATCTTTAATGATTTCAATTAAGCATGAAACTTACATAATGTTTTATAACATAATGTTTTATAACATAATGTTTTATAACATAATGTTATATAACTTACAAAGAAGTTTAAAAAAATTATCGATTAAACGAACCTACGTCAGTAAATGTGGGGGTCTAAATGGTCAGACAAAACACGTAAGGACGAAGGAAGAAGCATAATTGAGGAACGTACAAAAAGTTCCTACGTTTACGCCGACAGGTTATAAGATGGAACGAGCAATTAACGGTCAACCAAACAGTAGTTCCGAAACAATTCTTCGTAATAAAGAAAAAAAAAGTCTTTATTAACGTAAACTGAACATTTGTAAATAATCCAAGGAGAAAATAAGCATTAAAAATACCTAATAAATTTACAATAAAAATAACAAAATAATCCTCATGATTTTTACTGCAAACGCAAACGCCTATGATACAGAAAACCCATAACTAAGTGACATAAAAATATAAATTCTCATAATAATAATCCAATATCTAAGAATCTAAATTTTTTTCTTAAAATCGCTGAAACACGTAAACTTTAGATCGATGGGGGACAACTTTTGACGCAGAAATGATCTCTATAAGTTCAACCCCCTAGCCGCAGGGGTGCCAACCCTAAAATTACCTTCTTCGCCAAAAGTTGTTTTAAGAAAATATTTTTTGTTTAGTTTTCCGTGGACACTCTGTATAATGAAAAAGTGGTAACCTTACTAAATTTTAACGCAATCAAAAATATGAGTTTCCATTCTTTTTTTTTAAATAGTTTTATTAAACAAAACATTTATGTTTTTTAAAATAATTATTAGTACTACGTACATCCTTCCATTTAGTCAATATTGTTACACTAAAAGGGTCATACATTAATTTTGTTTGCAAACAGCGTAAGTAAGCAAATAGCTACTCTGGGGAAATTAGAATGTATTGCCATTTTCATGTGGCAATAATTTTACCTCTTCGATACCTAACCTCCATATTACTTATTCATTTCTGGAAAAGTATTTTTATCTAATGTGTATTGTCGTTAAAATATCTCACTTTATCTAAAAGGACCATCATTTTGTATTTTTAATTTAACATAACATTTTCTGGTATTTTTTTGTAAATTTTTTATTACAATTTTTTTCTCTTTAGTTAATGAATGATACAGCCGCCTATTTGCGGATCAGTTTCATTTAAAGTCAACTCTCACGTGTAAAATTTATTCAATTTATATCAAACTCACAATTGCAATTTTCAGGTTGCGCCAAATTAATAGAATTTGCTCCTCTGCGCTCTCGAGATGTTGTATTACCACCAGGTGCCACTTTTGTCATCGCCGACAGCCTAATAAAGATGAATAAAGCGGCGACAGCGGATTATAATTGCAGAGTTGTTGAATGCAGACTTTCTGCACAGGTAATGTCTTTAAGATAAAGAATTATTGCATGGTTTTATTATGACATATAATTAATATACTGCATTTCTGTGAATTATGGAAAATTATTTTTGCAAAAGAAAATTTGAGCTTTGAATTTTTTCATTTTATATTTTAATCATTTTCGTATTTAACAATTATTTATAAGTAAGGTAGACTCCTACAGTTAGTGTGAGTAGACCAAATACACAATGTTTATATTTCAAGGATGGTAAAGTTCAAAGAGGAATTACTCCCGCCATATTGTCTATTGTGATACCAAGAACGCTTTACAAGCGTGGCAATAATTGTTTGTGCTCGCTAATTACTAATTAATAGGAGGAAACATCAGATTTGATCGTAATTACATTTTTTAGTTGTAATGCATGTGTGAATGAAACGGAATCCAGTCATTTGTGAATTATATCGATTTTCGCATACACTTAATTAAGTAAAGGAAGCGGGACTTGTGGCAAATAACAGTGAAAACCAAAAAACTTTGAAAGAATCGATTAAAGCAAAAAAATCGTAACGAAAAAAAAATTTTATGGCGAAAAATTTAGGTCAGTTTTGTGACAATTAAAATCTACTAGAGAATTTGTGATTGAGAGAAAGTCATGATTTTTTTTAACTAAAAATTGAGATAAATGCAATGGAAAATGTAAACATCTCTATCTATCTTATAATTGAAACCACAATGAAGTCCTTTCAGAATTTTTGAGTTTGTTAACTTATGACTTCCACGGCCACAGATTTTTTTTGTAATTTATAACTGAATTTTCGTTAAATTCATGAAACGTTGTCCGACACATTCGTGTACGTGTTTATTAGAGTCCTTTAAGCTCTAGGTAAATTAGGTGCTTGCGTCAAAAGAATTTAAATGAAAGGCTACTTTAAGCTTCTTACCATAAAGCGATCCTTTGTTGTAAATGTTTAAGTAAATTTCACTTAGTTGTTAAATTATTATATAAACATATCTGTAACCATTGTCCTTAAAATATTTAATTTCAATATTGTGCTTTTACATTAATAAATAAATAATAAAGGTATGTCAACTATGCAAAATTATTTGAAGAACAGTGCTTGTTTTATTTTCATTTATGTTACATTTTCTCAAGCTCAAAATTAGTTCAATGAGATTTAAAGATTATTTATTTAAAAATTTTGCGGATACGAAATGGACAATAAACCACTGCGGTAGGTAGTTACAATTTTACATCACAAAGTTTTACATCAACAATTAAATTTCATTTGCTTGCTAAAACGTTTAAAATTATATGGCAAGGAAAGTAGTAAGTTAGGTTGAAAATTACAGTTTATATGAAACCAGTTTGTATAAAGCCATTTAGCTCAAGCAACTTCGTAAAGTACACAATAGTTTGATTACGTACGATATATGGAGCTGTAAGAAAATGTTGAATAGTAACACAGTTTAGGAACTTTAACAAATGCAAATACCATTAAAATGTATTTTAATTAAAAATATAATTAATTACATTGAATTATAAACTTAATTAGAGTTAAATTTTTTTTTGATAGATTTAATGACATCTTCTTAAGGATCATTTCTAATTGTATACAGAGTGAGTCGGGAAGATCGCACCAAATTCAAGGAGTGTATTCTGCACGTAAAAATAATTTTAAAAAATTCAATTGTTGTTTTCCGTTATTTGTTTTCAAGTTACAGCGTCAAAACAAAATTCCCCACACATTCTAATCATTGCGTTTTTGTAAATAACAACACTTGATTTTTTTAAAATTATTTTTATGTGTAAAATACGCTCCTTGAGTTTGGTGCGATCCTCCCGACTCACCCTGTATATCAGGGGTGGAAAACTTCATTTTATATATGATCGACTATTTTTCTTAAAAATATGTCGCGATTTACCTACTAAAGATACATGAGTTGTATTGGTTGAGTTCGCTCCGTAATTGAAATTTGAGTACAATTTAAAAAAAAAAATTGGGATAAAGATTCGAGGTATAGGTTGGATTCGCTCCGTAATTCAAATTCAAAAGGTAGAGTACAAAGGAGTAATACTGGACGATCGAACAAAAATAGCTTCGCGATCAACCGGTCGACTTATTGGCCACCCCTCGTATATATTACACAGAATTTAAAGCATACAATTTTTTAGGAGGAACTATTATAGTTCTTATATTTATCAGATTTTTAAGTAAAAAAATACCAAAACAACAATCATATTCAAATTCAAACGAATAAAAAATATAAAATTAATATCATCATAGATTAAATCATAGATTAATATCGTCATAGACTAATATATTATGTCGTTCACCTAAATTTGATTTGAGATCATTTTTTAATAATTGGAATCATTTTAAAGCGTGAGACTTAAAACTTTCTTAATAAAGGCAGACCTAAGTCTAAATTATATATTTTTCAGAAACTGTATATAGGCGAGTATAAGAACGCCAGATAAATATCTTTCATTTTAGAAAAATATAAAGATCACTTGTAGGCTGCTTCAAAAATGAATAAATACGAATTGTGTGAAAATTTTAATAAATTACATTGGAGGACAATACCGTCATTACTTTGTCAATTAAAAAATGTGAGGAACGATAAACTGCCATGAATAACATATCTATAAATTTATAGAAAATATATACATAGAAAACATACCTGTAGGATATATAATTCATATCACTTTAAAAAATTTGGACCTAATTTACATTCAGATTTTTTAGTTATTATTATTATCTGTATTCAGTTTCTAGAATTATTTTAAACATGAAATAATAGCACCATTCAAAGTTAATGTTATCTTTAGTGCCCTATGGTTATAGCACCCTCGTCCGACAAAATAAAATTAACACAAAAAAAATATATAAAGTAGGTCGACCCTAATTTAAATTTCTCCCACAATTTTCGTTTTTTTTTTTTTTATGAGAATTACACTTAGTTGTGTTTTCGAACTCTTTGAATTAACTTAATTTGCCTAAGGGTCTAATTTTGTCTCGACTATTAATGAACGATAATTAAAAGTTAAAGTGTATCTTTGTCCCTTTGATCTCTTTCGGTTGACTTTTTAGTTTCTTAAATGTAGTAATTTAAATTGTTTTGTGCAATTATTTCGGGCTTGTGTTTATGTATGAAAACTGATGACGTTAACATAGTAGAATAAATTTATTTGTTTGATTTTTAAATTAGTAATTCTTAATAACTTCGCGCACAAATTGACTAAATTCTTACCATTATGAGATTGTTTATTCAGCAAACAAAACAATTCAGAATTTAATACTATTTTAAAAAATATAGAATAAAATATCTGTCCTATATAGATAAAATAATTTTTTTTATTATTTTCAGATCATAGCAAAAAAGAAGGGTTTGAATTGGCTGGACGTAAAGAAATTAGGTGATTTGCAGAAAATGTTGGGCGTTGACCTGAACCAGATGATTTCCGTCGTCGAAAGCACACTGCATGAAGAACCTTACATTAAGGAAGACATCTTAAACGAACTTGAAACTACATCAGATATACTGAACGTAGCTAGTTTAACGCGAAATACTTCACATATAGAAAGTTTCAAGCTCAAACAGAGAGCTTTGCATGTATTCCAAGGTATGTATGTGTATAAATTCTGTACGTTATCAAAAGTTTACTCGCCCTAAATTCATGCATAGGATGCACCAACCTAACGTGATTGCGGAAAATAATTATTTTTGATTTATTATCGGAATTAATCGATACTGACATTGACAGAGTTATTAAAGGGAGTCGTCAACTATACCGCACGTTCTAACTTTGTTTTACAACTATAATAGGGTTTTAACCCGGAAACTAATTTCCAAACTTTCGGGTTAACGCAATATTTCAATTTATAATTTAACAAAAAATGCAATGGCATACACCGAGGAGAACATTTCTTTGAAAATGGCGAAAAGGATTTAAATGCTTTCCATTTATTGGAGACATTTTATTTCGCATCGATTTTATTTAAAAAAATAAGATTATATTCGGGCGCTTAAAATATTAATGCTTTAACTCTGATTTATTATTTAAAATTATATGGTTATTAAATTCGTGGCTTAAATAAATATTCTGCGTTGATATATTGGTTTTTACCGCAGTATGGGTTTACGCAAACGTCTATGTGAGAGAATTTATTGCTGTTTGTAAATATTTTATCGTTTAATTTTATTAATTCTTTATGAATTTTTAGTGTGTTTTTATGGCTTTTATATCACATGATAAGACCATTTGTTTTAGAGGTACCTTTTGGACCTTAAAATATAATTATGTTTAAAATAAATTTGACGCTTTATAAAATCAATAAATGAACCCCTTTTGACTTTAACTGATAAACATAACTTTAATATAATGTTCTTTTGAATAAATTAAAAAAAAAAAAATAATCTCGGCTATGAATCCAACATTGCCCACTAAGAATGAACCCTTGATACTAGGTTTCATATTATTTTTAAATTCGGTCAATTTTTTTTAACGTTCCGTCAATTAAAAAGAAAATTCAATGCTTTCAAAGTAAATAATGAATAAAAAATTAAAATTAAGGAACTTGTAATTAAAAATTATTTAATTTAACTAATTAATATTAATTTAAGTGATATAAATTAATTGTTGACAGAGGCCCTTCGCGTCGAAAAATTCTACAACGAATGTCAAAATTCAAGCAACGACAGTACGAAAACTCTGGCGGCGTTAGGCAAGCTTATGAGGGAAAGCCACGAAAGCCTTCGAGATCTCTACGAGTGCAGTCATCCGCAACTAGACCGTCTAGTCGATTTGTCACAGGAGCTAACTCTTGGAACAAGGTTAACGGGCGCCGGTTGGGGCGGATGCGCCGTGGCCCTTGTGTCCCCGGAGAACGTGCACAAATACGTAACGAGTCTCATGGAGAACTTCTACGAGAAGTTGGTTGAGAACGATCGCGTTGACTCGTTCGTCTTTGCTACTTCTCCTAATGCGGGGGCTTGCGTTTATGTCGTTAATTTTAACAAGTAATCTAACGAAGCACCAACAAAACGAAAATTAATGAAAATTTGCCTCTATAATGATCTAATTTAGATTTGATTTATGGAAATCATTTATATGGACTAGAGGTTATATTTTATTACATATTATGTACTACCTTTACAGTATATTTTAGAATAGGATGATTCTGAAATAGGTTACACTATTTCAATAGCTGATAGCTGACCTTAGCCCATACCAGATTCTTCAAAACCGGCGGTCCTATGTTGAAGAATGTGCAAAAACTTTTTTGAATGAAATATCCCACCAAAGGAAGCAGAACCAAATTCCCTTTAAAATGATATATTTCAAAAATTTTAATTAGATATAGGACTGCCGTTTTTGCGGATTTAGGTTTAGGCCATTGTGTGCTAGATATAGGCTGTTTCCGATGTATGTTGAATAAGTGTTAATTAAATGCAATTAATATACTTCGAATGTTTGTAGTCCAAAATGAATGAAACGAAGCTCTAAATTTCACAAGCTGTTGAATATGTAAATTACACACATGCTCACGACACCACAAATGCACTATACAAAATTCCATTACGTACATGGCAATAATTTAACTAGAGATGAATTTCATTTGAAATGCGTCGTAAGTACTGAAGATCAATAAAATAATCCTGAATTCGAGGTAAAGATTACCCTTTCAAAAGAACTAAATTACGTCGCCTTAAAAATGCAGTTATAAACCCGAGCTTATTACTCATTCCTTCAAGCTGACATTTCGTATTTAAAACTCCAATTTAAAATGCAACTTGTTTTGTCGATAACATATTTAAAAATATTTTTTCATATATTTTCCAAAATAATAGAATTCTGTAAAGAAACAGAAAACACAACAAAATTGAGAATTTGTAACACGCTATTGTTATCAATATTTTCACCAAAATTTGTCGAACACGCTTATGTTTTACTTACTTACTAATTTTTCAAATAATAAAGCTTCCAATAAAAAATAGTTACAACAAAATAATTAAACTTGTGGTTTTCAGGAAAAATTAATATTTCGAAATCGAGTAAAGCGGGTTATTAAAAGTTTTAAAAACATTGAATTTTTTTTGTTTTTTGTCATTGCCTTTGAGTAAAAAAAAACGCTCAACAAACACTTAAGTGAAGAAATAAAAAAATTTCGAACAATTAAAAAATATTCGTCGATAAAAGCTTTGAAGGCAGTGAGAAAAATATGAGAAAGAAGAATGTATTTATCTACATGGGAGAAAAGGCAATAGAACAATATGAAAAAGATGGATGATATTTAAGAGTTTCAAGAAAAATGTGACTGCTTTTCCTACCATTCAACTGTGTTATTCAACTATCTCTCCAATCACGTGCTCCGCTGTTGTCCATTTCCAAGCTTCTACTGGCAATTGCCCCTCTCCGCCGCCTTTCATTTCAAGGTCGTAATAATTTCTTCCACTAATCTTTCTTTTATTTTCGCTTGTTCACTTAACTCTCCTCCTTCGCTCCTAGTTCCTCTACTTATGGCCTCGTCCTGTGTTCTTTCCAACTGTTCCTGCGCCCTCCGGCCTCTCATTTTGATATCTCCATCTTGTTCTCTTCTTTTCTTTCCTCCTACCTTCACACACTCCCATATCTCTTTTTCAGTTTTCAAGCTTCTAATCACAAAAATCAAAATTTATGAAAGCATAAAAAATATAAAACGCATTTACCATAATAAATTATTAGAATTGGGAAAATACCCAAAAACATTTAATAAACAATTGGAAAATTTGTTATATTTCAATGTAAAATAAAATCAAACTCAGAAATGTTACATCCAATCATATTTCAAGATTCCAAACTAAAGTGACCATCACACACAAAAGATCTTGGCAAACCGTCCATTAAATAGCATAATCTGTTTGGATTTGCTTACCTACACAAATTACGTCCAATCATGCACTAGTCAATAAAATCGCTGCAAAATGTCGTAAACATTGGTAAAAACTAAAAACCGGACCAATCACTGTTTTTTCGCCGATGTTCGACTTGGGCATAAAAAACACACAATTCTCATTGGCTTTATGATTAAAATTATGCCCAATCATACTGAAGTAACGAATTTCAGACGAAATGTCTGAAAAAACATCAATTAAAGAAAAATTAAAAAATTATAAATAAATATTGGATCTAATCATATCAAAATGTAGGTATACAGTGTGGTGATAAAGTTTGGAGCAAAATTCATAAAATCGTTCTATAAAATCGCTCGGACAGGTCAATTTTTGTTTTTGAAATGCCGTCTTCTGACGTTAATTTTTTTGGAATGACGTCATTTGTTTTTGCACAATGACGTCTCATAATTTTTTTTAAATGACAACCCCCACTTTTTTCTTCTGTTTTTAATAGACTTTCTTAGTGCTTAAACGGTGATGTAAAAAAATTGGTACCTTACATAACAATTTTTTTGAATAAATGACACATTTATATTTTTTCTTTTAAGCAAAAATTTTAATTTTTTGAAGAAAAAATATTGTTTTTTTCAGAAAAGTTCTTATGTAAAAAATTAATTCGGTAATTACCACTTAAACATCAAGGAGGTCTATCAAAAGCAAAAGAAAAAAAAATAAGAGGTGTCATTTAAAAAAGTCGATAATGACGTCATTCACCTTAAAGCTTCACTCTTCGTCTTAGATACATAAATTACTGTTATTTGCTTTAATTTAGAATGTTTACGATTATTATTTTTACTAAATTATAACCACTGACGATCTGATCACCGTTTAAGTAGTAAGAAGGTCTATTAAAAACAGAAGAAAAAAGTGGGGGTTGTCATTTAAAAAAACTTATGATGACGTCATTGTGCAAAAACAAATGACGTCATTCCAAAAAAATTAACGTCGGAAGACGGCATTTTAAAAACAAAAATTGACCTGTCCGAGCGATTTTCTTAAAAACATTATAAAACGCTTTTATGAATTTTGTTCCAAACTTTATCATCACACTGTACTTTCATAGATTCGAACTGGACGACGCGGTCATTTGAAAGCTTATGCAGAACTTCCGCGGAAGCCTGCGTAAGAAATTTTATTTTAAAAAATTATAATGATAATAGATCAGGTTTCATCTACGTACAGTTTACAGTTATAATAAGCTTAGTAGAAAAGTATATCAACATTTTCATTACTCAAACTTATAGTAGTTAAACTTAACAAATAAAAAATATTGTGAATTTAATATTAAAATTAAGAACATTTACGCAAGGTAAATTATTAGATATAGATGGGCCATACTATTTCCAACAACAGCTGATAATGAGAGTTTCAAACAATAAGCACAATGAACAACGTTGTTATCTCTTTCTGTGCATGTATTATAATGAAATGGCAATAACAATAGGTGTATTTTGACAAACGCCGTATTGTTTATATGCTGGCAGGAAAATTGATATAATAGGGAATGTTAGTTTCCAGACGCTATGCGACAATGTGCTAGAAGAAAACTAAATCATAATTTCGATTCTTTAAAACTAAACATCATATCCATCTTTCATAAACAACCTCATCAAAATCAAAATCAAAATCTGTAAACTTTGCACGATGTTGCGCCGTAAAAATTATGGAATTTTCCGTTGACAAGTAATTTCATCAGCATCACATCAAAAACAGCTTCTAAAAGAAACACATTCCGTTGATCAGAAAAAGGTATGTTAATCTCAACCTTAAAATGTACATAAAACACTGAAGAAAATGTTGATATATGTACTTAAACATATGCCTATCAAATCAAATAAAAATAATTATAATAGACATTATGGTTATACAACGTGTTTTAAAAAGAATTACACCTAGTTAACTCTGAATTTTCCACGTAAAATTTACAACTTGTCCAGATCGCTAATATGACTCAGTAATGAAACTGTTTTCTTCTATTGTGCACGTTTTGTTTACTTATAATTAATTATTTTTTATTTATTTTTAATTGCAGCAAATTTGTAGCAATTATTGGCTTATTGAGAAGAGTAAAGAATAGCCAAGTAATTGTAATTCATTTTAACACACCGTATAATTAAATAAGTACTTATGAATGCAAAAGTTAAACACTGAAACAATTGACATATAAATGTCTACAATGTGAATTGGACATGCCAAGTAAACAGAGACCGGCGACCGACCAATGTCATAGAATATCGTTAACATTTTCAAAATGTGGCACAATCAATCACTTGGAATCACTCTGTATATAAATATATATTTTTTTGTCAAATATATTTTTTATGGAAAACAGTGAACACTGTGCGATCGAAAAAAAAAATAATAATTCGGAGGACTAAATATTCACAATTGGTGATACTGATTTATGATAAATGTCATTTTGAAATTAAATTTTTTATGCTTATTATGTCGTTAAATTCCAACATTAAGTTAGGAGATTTAGAAGGTGATACGCTGACAAGACAAAAAGCCACGATACATGTATGAAAACAAGAACAATTTAAAGGCAAGAGAAAAAATATACAAAAAAAATCAAGAACGAGAAATGAGAACAAATGAATTGCAAAACTAATACCAAAAAATTTGGGAAAACTATGCTATAGAAATAGGAACAATTAAGAAAAATAAAAATAATGAAGATTACGAAACCAAAAGAGAAAAACAAACATACAAAAAATGAAATAAAATAATGAAGAAAAGACCAAAAACAAATAAACTTAGCATTTATTAATGAAAAACGAAAATGATATGGAGGATAGAAACGCCAAGTAAAACCAAAAACGATATAATAAACGAAGAACATCTGTATCTTTGAAATTAAAAAAAAAAAAATAATAATAATGAAATAAAAGTTTAATAAATAGGAAATCGAAGGTAAAGTATAAATATTATATAAATAAGAAAAAAAAACAAAATTAAATGCATAGCGAAACCTAAAACTAAAGTGAAAGATGAAAGCAAAAATTAACAAATAAAACACAATAAAATAATAAGAAAAAAAAATAAATTTAAAAAAAACAGATATATGTTCAAAAGAAGAAAATTATAAATTAATGAAAGTAACGAAAATTAAAACACGAAAAAATAAAGAAGAATGTACAGAAAATTAAAAAAACTGATTCAGCCAAATCAAAAAAATAAATATTAAAGGAAGAATAAATAAAATAATAATTAATTTTGTATAAAAATGTATTATCTAAAAAAAAATTTTACAATAAATTAAAATAACAATTTCTTCCAGTCTTAGTGTTATTGGATTTTGTTTTCTGATACTCATTTTCTGAAAATATTTATTACAGTAAATAAAGCTTGTTGTTAGCATCCTATAAAGCAGAAGTGTGTGAACGCCACGCCCCCTTTTAAAATTCAAGCTATTTATTATTGCCCCCCATGACCGGCAAGATTACAATTTGATGTCATCAGTCATCACATTCATCACACAAAAAAATCAAAAGAACAGAAAACCAAAAAATCGAAAGCCCATTCGAATAAATATAAACAACCAAAATAAAATTTTTATAAAATTTGCATTTTCTTCAAAAAAATTTGCTTAATGTGTCATTATTAAAGGGAAATTTGTGTTTTATGAAAGCAAAAATTATAACAATTAAATAAAATGGTTTGATCAAAAAAATCATTGTGATTTAAAATACTAAACAAAACTTACTATGTATTTCTTCATTATTTTTGTCTGAATGATAGTCTAAAAACTAAAAATCCAAAAACCCGTTGAAAAAACAGTCCAGGACGCCCATGCACATGACCTTACATAAAGAAATGATGACTTAATAAACAGCTGCAAGTCGCATCACGGATGCGAACGTAAGCGTATGAAAAACGAAGCAAGAAAACTTCTTTTCCCACGTCGAGTCGTCGGTTTAAAAAAATCCGAACCGGAAGTGAACTTTAAAAACTATTTCTTTTCAATTTTAAACGTTTGGACAGACATTTCGTGGGGGGCTGTCACCCTTAAAACGCACGCCATTTCGAATAAATGACTCATAGCACAGACAATTTAATACTTGGCTTCGTAATCGGACATTAAGAGATCACGATATGATGCCACACCAAAGCCCAAAATAAAGCTCAACCCACACACGTCCGCCGACGTCCAGATAAGAGAACAATCGAACTTTTTATTAGGATAAAAATCAATTTTGTTGACGCGAAAGCGCCGCGAAAACAGATTAAAATGAACCCAATAACCTATTAACAAAGAAAAAAAAAATTGTCTCACTTGTAGGAGTATCAAACTGACAAATGGTACTTTTTACAATGATTTTAAAAAATTGTGTTTTTACTTACGTCAATAGATGCGCGCTAGGGCGCCAGCGATCCGAAAATAAAATACAACACCAAATAAAAATTCACCGTGAGGAATGTTCAAAAATTATAACTTATTTATTGGTTATGACATTCGCTGCTGTCAAAAGTATCACTAACTGACATAAGGGAAGTTGGCAACGGGTCTTGTTGCAAACATAAAGAAAATTATGAATATGAAATACGTACGAGAAAGAAATTTGTAATTTAATTGTAAATATTATTTTAAAATTATGGAAACGTCTACTTTGTTTTTAAAATTTTTTACTGTGTACAATTCAGTTTAATAAATATACGAAAAATTTCAAATATAAATTAAGCATTAAAGGCAATTGTCAACTTTCCGAAATGTTACATACATTCATATAAACGACACAAAAATATCTCAAATAATTGAAAAAGAAGCAAATTAAATGCATAGTTCTTCAAATGATCAATTTATAGTAAAAAAATATTAAAAATTATGCCACCAACGCCCTCTGTAAATACGAAATTGAAGTTATTAACACTTCATTTTTCATGTAAAACAAGTCTCGTTAAAATTCAAAAATCTGCCACAAACTATTATCATTTCATCTAAAATTGACTGCACAAATGCAACTTAAACATAAAATGTAAGCAATAACATTTCACAACAGCGGCTAATATTCTATTATAAATAGTTCATGTGACCAGCAAACGACCACGAACAAAATATAGCAAACTTTTATTAGAACCAAACACATCTTTACAAATTAACTTAGTAAAATTAGAACATAAAACAGCACAATCTTCAAATATCCGTTTTTTCTTTGTAAGATATAACACCTTTAGCAATTAAGTCGGGTACTTCAACTGCCAACCACGGTCCAAGCTAAAAACAATAAAAATAAATCAAATTTATGCGTAATGAACATTGTATCCTAATTGAGGTGTCAAAAATACATCACTTAATACCTACTCCTAAAGCCATAGCATGAGCTATACCGAACCTGGGAACATTACGTGCCCATAAAGGCTTGAAATGATCACTAAGGCATATTTTGCCACCACGATACATCTTGGCAGTTTTCCCATCCAATTCGGGTATGGCAATTTCAGGTGCAGTAGTTGGATAAGCCACTGGGATCTAAAAGTACTTGTGAAGTTTCGACAAACACAAGATGTGATATTTACATCAAATTCAACAGCAAACTCATACTTCAACAGTTCGTGTATGTACCAGCATTTTCCGAACCATTTCGTTCCTTCCTTATTGGATTCGAGACGAAACCAATCGCTGTCAGAAGCCTTGTTGTTCTTCACGAACTGCCAAATGAGTAACATATGTTAGTATGGTTAGGTTTTTCGATGTAAACTTACCATAATTAGACACTGATATTCTTCTTTGAGTCTTTGAATCCATAGTTCTTTGTCTCTGGGACCCGCTTTCGTTTGCAGTAGGGGTATACTGCTTAAAGTTTTTCGAGTATTTTCATCCACCATTTTTCGAAAACTTTAAGAAACGTCAAACACGTACGCTCGATGTCAAAATTCAAAAAGATCAACAGCGCGATCTGTTGCCAATGTTGCCAAACAATTATAAGGGCAAATTGTCATTGCCCTTTAATAATAATAACAGAAATCTGTTGTACCCAAACGAGTTATACAAAATTCTGTAAGATGGCAACTACAACAGATTAAATCCTTGTTTATATATATAAATTATAGTTACTCAT
>JAFFZR010017565.1:0-26792 GCA_018397195.1 Lethrus apterus | reverse complement strand
AATGAACTTAACCGAAACATGTCAAATTTGCTGTGAAGGAAAACTGTGTCGTTTACCATTTAAGCATGTAGGCACTCGAGCAACTAAGATTCTAGAGGTGGTGCACGCTGACCTAAGTGGACCAATGGAGGTAAGCTCCTTAGGGCGATCAAAGTATTACTTTATACTTGAGGATGAATTTAGCAGGATGGCCTTTGTATATTTTTTAAAACACAAAAGTGAGACATTAAAGTATTTTCAACAGTTTAAGACATTAGTTGAGAATCAAACAAATGCTAAAATCAAAGAATTTAGGACTGATAATGGGGGAGAATTTTGCAGTTCCGTCTTTGAAAGTTTTTTATCAAAGCATGGTACACCCCTCAACAGAATGGAATGTGTGAGCGGATGAACCGCACATTGGTAGAGAAAGCAAGATGCTTACTTTTCGATGCTGGATTAGCAAAGTGTTTTTGGGCAGAGGCAGTAAATACTGCAGTTTATCTCCGCAATAAATCAATAGTTACAGGCTTAAAGAAAACCCCTTATGAGATTTGGAACAAGAAACAACCTGATGTTAGCAATATCAAAATTTTTGGCAGTGATGTTATGGTACTGATACCTGCAGATAAACGACAAAAGTTTGATAAAAAGGCTAAAAAAATGATACTGGTGGGATTTTGTGAGAACACAAAAGGTTACAGTCTGTACGATCCAGAATCCAGATCGGTGGTTCTGGTAACGTAAAAGTTATTAAAAAATCCAGATGTATGTGATTTCAGTTCACCATATAAAATCACATCTAAAGATGCATCAGATTCAGTGGGGGACAGTGAAAACTTAACTTCTGAAGAAGAGAAACAGTCATACAGTTTTGATGACTATGATCCGTTTGAGGATATGTCAGACAGTGACTCAATGTCTTTTAATGAAATCCTTGAAGAGTCGGAGGTTGATCCATCCACATTAAGAAGATCAGACAGGGAGAGAAAGACAAGGAATTTTGAAGATTTCATCACATATAGTCTAGGAGCTGGTGTCAAAAAAGTGCGAGAGTTTTGGAAAGGCTGATACTTTCGGATCGGACTGTATTTTAGTCACAAAAAGCCACTGTACAGTCAGCACGACAGGTATCGGGACACCTGGCGCTCGCGTGCCAAGAAAGGTGTAATTTAAATTAGTATCCTGAAACTGATTTGGAAAAGCTGAAAATTTATCAATAGATAGTCAATGCGATGCATAACCTTAATCGAACAGTCAGACAGGTAAACAATCGAACGCGCGGCGTCAGCACAGGTGCGGTTATGTTGCAAAAATTATGTTAATGCAATTGTTTTGGAAAAGCTGCAATTTTGGAATATGTTAGTTCACTTAATTAAATCCACGAAATCAATAGTCAGACACCGTTTTAATAGAACCCACTCAGTCAGCAGCCAATGGAAGTCCTGAATAGACACTCGCGCTGCTTGTGGTTATTAGGGGTTTCCGTGTAATTAATACTCAATTTTTGCATTTATTTTACACGAAAAAATCTTTATCGTTTATTGTATGAATAGTTTATTGTGCAATGTCATCATCGTTATAATCGTCGTTTTCTTCGTCATCATCCGAAACATCTTAGGTTTCCGCTATTCCGTCTACTTCTTCAGTTGCATTTTCATTTATTTCAGATTCGTCATCTGCGCATAAACAAAGTTCAAATGTTTAGTAAAATATTATATTATATTTTAGTGTAAAATTTTAAAATATTATCAGAAAACGGCTAGACGAAAATTACCTGTATTTGTAACATCCGGTTGAATTATAACGTCGCTGATAAAATTGGGGAGTTGACTTCCTTCATACCAGTCGTATTCGTATCGCCCATCGTCTTCTAGCCAGCCGTTCTCCACTGCAGACATTTTAACATTTGGCTGTTTCTCGTGTGCATTGCTCCACACATTCGATATATATGCAGCACGTTGAAACTGTCTTTTTAACTCTGCTTTTGATGGTGGTAAATTCGAAGCATCAACGTTGGTGGTAGCAATTTGGAAGACATCGTTGGTATCTTGATATGTGTATGCCTTNGATATGTTGCAAAAATTATGTTAATGCAATTGTTTTGGAAAAGCTGCAATTTTGGAATATGTTAGTTCACTTAATTAAATCCACGAAATCAATAGTCAGACACCGTTTTAATAGAACCCACTCAGTCAGCAGCCAATGGAAGTCCTGAATAGACGCTCGCGCTGCTTGTGGTTATTAGGGGTTTCCGTGTAATTAATACACTTTTCTATCAGTTTATTTTACAGCTTAATAAAACTTTTTAGATTTTCCATCTGTGTTGTCTATAAATACAAAAGCATTCGTTCAATGATCAACGGGAAATTTCGAATTTTGCGAAAATTACGTTTTGGAAGCTGTTTTCTTTTCTTGCCTCCCCTTCTGGGAACGACCAACGACCATGAACGGCAGATACGTCGTGGTTGCTGAGAAATGCGTCGCAGAGTCGCAGTTCGAAGAATTGCTCGTGAATAGGAAGTTCGTACTACGTATGTGGAGAATTTACCATGGAGAAATCATAAATTTCTCAAAGGAATTGATCGTAATTTGAATCCGTTTGATGAAAATATTGAGAAGCAGCAACTTTTTAACATCTCCAATGGTGAAGCTGCGAATAGTTTCATAACGGAGTTTTTATTAAATGTTGAATCGAGTGATGATGAATTACGGGAAAAATTCATATCCGAATGCGCAGAAGACCCCAACCGATTTGAGAAGCCAATTAAAAAAAACAAAATTGCAACGTTTGCGAACGCTGCGCTGTGAAGAAAAAAAACGTACACGGCAAAGTACAGGAAATACGCCTGCAACGTAATCTCTTCGGTCGACTTCTTGCAGTTTCTCTGGAGCAACAAATAGATATTGAGAAAGTTCTGTCTTTTCCGCTAACTCCCGTGCCATTGTCTTTGTGTCACTTGGATGGGACAATATGTAAAACCGACAAATCGGCTTTGCTGAAATGCTTAGAGCATGAAGTAAAAGATCCCGTATTCCCACCTCACAAAGATGTAATTTTGATAGACGGATTTTTTATCTGTATTTAATGAAAGATGTACCACAAACATTCGGCAACGTCTCAAAGCAAATTTTGAAGAATATAGTTAAAAGCAATGGCAACAGTATCGCTCTCATATTTGATCGATATTATTCCCCTTCCATAAAAGACAACGAGCACTTCCTTCGTGACACTCGTGAAAAATGCGATTACCATATTACTGGGGAAGAACAGAGTCGGCCTGCAGATTTTGCGAAGGAACTCCGAAACATCAAGTTCAAAGAAGCTCTAGTAAACTTTCTAATATCTCATTGGGAAAGAGATGATATGTGGCCATTCTTTGAAAATAAAACAATTTACATCAACTTCGATTATTGCTACAAATTTGAAGCTAGTGCTGGCGTAGTTTATAAAACAATAGATGACACTTTCTCATGTCTAGACCACGAAGAAGCAGACACGAAAATCATTCACCATGTTTGCAATATCGATTATGAAGCAAATATTTGTATAAGATGTTCAGACACTGACATACTTGTCATTCTGCTCGGAAATATGGTGAATTTGAAAAGCACTTCCAAGATTTGGATGGACATCGGCGTTGGAAATAATCGCAGGACCATTAATGTGAGCCAACTGTACGAAACATTGGGACAATCTGTCTGTACTGCTCTTCCTGCATTCNAACGTAATCTCTTCGGTCGACTTCTTGCAGTTTCTCTGGAGCAACAAATAGATATTGAGAAAGTTCTGTCTTTTCCGCTAACTCCCGTGCCATTGTCTTTGTGTCACTTGGATGGGACAATATGTAAAACCGACAAATCGGCTTTGCTGAAATGCTTAGAGCATGAAGTAAAAGATCCCGTATTCCCACCTCACAAAGATGTAATTTTGATAGACGGATTTTTTATCTGTATTTAATGAAAGATGTACCACAAACATTCGGCAACGTCTCAAAGCAAATTTTGAAGAATATAGTTAAAAGCAATGGCAACAGTATCGCTCTCATATTTGATCGATATTATTCCCCTTCCATAAAAGACACGAGCACTCCCTTCGTGACACTCGTGAAAAAGGCGATTACCATATTACTAGGGAAGAACAGAGTCGGCCTGCAGATTTTGCGAAGGAACTCCGAAACATCAAGTTCAAAGAAGCTCTAGTAAACTTTCTAATATCTCATTGGGAAAGAGATGATATGTGGCCATTCTTTGAAAATAAAACAATTTACATCAACTTCGATTATTGTTACAAATTTGAAGCTACTGATGGCGTAGTATATAAAACAATAGATGACACTTTCTCATGTCTAGACCACGAAGAAGCAGACACGAAAATCATTCACCATGTTTGCAATATCGATTATGAAGCAAATATTTGTATAAGATGTTCAGACACTGACATACTTGTCATTCTGCTCGGAAATATGGTGAATTTGAAAAGCACTTCCAAGATTTGGACATCGGCGTTGGAAATAATCTCAGGTCCATTAATGTGAGCCAACTGTACGAAACATTGGGACAATCTGTTTGTACTGCTCTTCCTGCATTCCATGCATTTACTAGTTGCGATTTCAATCCAGCTTTTTTTAGAAAAGGAAGAAAAAGGCCATACACAATATTGAAATCATCGAAAGACTTCCAGCAAGCTTTCACAGATTTGAGCCGAATAAGTAATGACAATTGCAATCGAGTCTTCGAAAAAATTGAAGAATTCATTTGTCATTTATATGGCTTAAAAAAAATCAAAAGCGTGAATGAAGCTCGATATGTACTTTTCAACAAGGCATACACATACCAACGCATACCAACGATGTCTTCCAAATTGCTACCACCAACGTTGATGCTTCGAATTTACCACCATCAAAAGCAGAGTTAAAAAGACAGTTTCAACGTGCTGCATATATATCGAATGTGTGGAGCAATGCACACGAGAAACAGCCAACTAAAATGTCTGCAGTGGAGAACGGTTGGCTAGAAGTCGATGGGCGATACGAATACGACTGGTATGAAGGAAGTCAACTCCCCAATTTTATCAGCGACGTTATAATTCAACCGGATGTTACAAATACAGGTAATTTTCGTCTAGCCGTTTCCTGATAATATTTTAAAATTTTACACTAAAATATAATATAATATCTTACTAAACATTTGAACTTTNTTTCAACGTGCTGCATATATATCGAATGTGCGTAGCAATGCACACGAGAAACAGCTAATTCAAATGTCTGCAGTGGAGAACGGTTGGCTAGAAGTCGATGGGCGATACGAATACGACTGGTATGAAGGAAGTCAACTCCCCAATTTTATCAGCGACGTTATAATTCAACCGGATGTTACAAATACAGGTAATTTTTGTCTAGCCGTTTCCTGATAATATTTTAAAATTTTACACTAAAATATAATATAATATTTTACTAAACATTTGAACTTTGTTTATGCGCAGATGACGAATCTGAAATAAATGAAAATGCAACGGAAGAAGTAGACGGAATAGCGGAAACCTCAGATGTTTCGGATGATGACGAAGAAAACGACGATTATAGCGATGATGACATTGCACAATAAACTATTCATACAATAAACGATAAAGATTTTTTCATGCAAAATAAATGCAAAAATTGCGTATTAATTACACGGAAACCCCTAATAACCACAAGCAGCGCGAGCGTCTATTCAGGACTTCCATTGGCTGCTGACTGAGTGGGTTCTATTAAAACGGTGTCTGACTATTGATTTCGTGGATTTAATTAAGTGAACTAACATATTCCAAAATTGCAGCTTTTCCAAAACAATTGCATTAACATAATTTTTGCAACATATCCGCACCTGTGCTGACGCCGCGCGTTCGATTGTTTACCTGTCTGACTGTTCGATTAAGGTTATGCATCGCATTGACTATCTATTGATAAATTTTCAGCTTGTCCAAATCAGTTTCAGGATACTAATTAAAATTACACCTTTCTTGGCACGCGAGCGCCAGGTGTCCCGATACCTGGCGTGCTGACTGTACAGTGGCTTTTTATGACTAAAATACAGTCAGATCCGAAAGTATCAGCCTTTCCAAAACTCTCGCACTTTTTTGACACCAGCTCCCCGACTATTATGGGCCATATTGGTTAGAGTTTAGGTACGACAAAAAAGTAAAGTAGGCCAAAAACACAGATCTTTACGGTTATCTAAAAACTATCCCTTACATTCATTTGAAAACTTAAATTAACCATGCAAAGTGTATAGATGGTTCAAATGACAGCAATAGAGCACAGTAAGGCAATAAATATTATAATGAGTTTCAAGGAAAATGTAATAACAAAGCTTAAACGGTTTACATGAAGCCAGTAGAGAAGTAAGTCAAGTGAGCAAATAACTTGACTTGAATTTTCAACAGCAAGTGCCGGTTCATGCAAGTGTTTGAGGTAAGTTCAGTTAAGTTTCTGTTTTACACTGGAGCGATGGATGTTCTACGTATAAAAAAGGCAATTAGAAGAATGTTTAATTTATTAATAGGAGAACTTTTGGAAATATTAGAGGAACTAATTAATAAAAAGAAGAGATTGTGGGTCCATAAACACTCATGTTGTACTTAAAGTTCTACAAATATACACAGCGTGTTATGACATTTTTAAGAAATTACACAATTACGATATCGGTATCTGCAGTTTAACTTGCAGTGCAAGGACTGCACTTAAGCGTTTCCAAACGTGTCAAATCAGGCAAGATACTTGCTTGCACGTAAACTTGGCTGTCTTATTAGCTTGCCTGGCAACTTGTATCGTACATGGCTTGCCTGAAATACGAGGCATGTAGATGTTTACACAAAGCAAGTAACTTGTAGCAAGTTACTTACTCACTTGACTTGCTTCTCTACTGACTTCATGTAAACCGGTCTTAAGGTGTTGTCTAGTGATAGCTTCTTTCACCCAGACTTTCGGGTCTGTATATATGATCTATTACTAAGATACAAGTCATCATTGGTTATTGTTCGAAATGTCATGCTCCGGAGTCGCAATGAAAATTTAAACAATAAACCATGACTTCAACTCGAAGCGTAATCGAAAGCGTTCCATTCCATCAATTTGTCCTTTTCGAATGGGTTAGATCCGTTCTCTAACAAAATTGTAAATATTTGCTCGCATTCGTCGTTAACGTCGATATAATGTTGCTCCTCGTTCATAAGAAATGAATTTGCATAATAATGGCGTTTTCCCAAACTGGCCGCTAAATGTAAAGGTGTTCGTCCAACAGAATCCTCATCATCCGCGCCCGCGTTAGCAAACTCTTTAACGTAATCAACATTACGATTTAAAATTTCCGTATGTAACTTGTTCTCCTTCGCCGGGATTCTATCGAAAATTTCCTTTATGAAAACATTTTTTAAATTATCATAATATCACCAAAAACAGCACACCTTTACCACACCCTTTATCATAGCCTGTATGATCATTTCAACAGCAAAGCTGTCAGAAACCAGTAGAATACTATTGAGTAGTATTATAGTAGTAATAAAATAGCAAAGATGTACAAAAAAGTAGCATGTTTTCCAATGCATTTTCCTCAGTTTTTAGTGAATCTTAATCTCTATAGTGAGTGAAAGGGTCGGTAGCACGTCATGGCTTCTTAATATTGGACGACATGTTTCATCCCTGTAGAAGGTATCCTATTAGTATTTGTGTCATTGAGTTTATTCGTCCGTAGGCATTTACCTACAGTTTTCCTTTCTACATTCATTTTACCTTGCTTCAGCATCACCTCCTATATTTTTGTAGATTTTATATTTCTTGTATAATTATATATTTCATGTAGTATTTATGTTTATTAATTTTATTCCCTATTTATAAATTAATTAAAAATAACCTTTATAAATAAATATGTTTATATGTACAATTATTACTATTACTATTGTCAACATACTTAAATAACAATAATAATAAGATTGAAACCGCTATAATTTTGTTAATTATTAATATTATTAATATAAATATAAAAAATTAGTGGAGTCTTATAATAATAATAATAATAATAATAGTACTTTATTCATGTTACCAGTGGTATTAAATACTGAATACATAATTTCTGTAAACTTAAACTATACAAAATCTGACACAAAATATAATACATCATAAGAGTCAACTACTAATTTATATAAACATAAAAACATACCTACATCTAAATGTCATATTTTATATAACCAGAGCATAGTCAAAAATTATGAGCTAAAAATTCGTCTATTGTATAAAAACATTATTCTTGAAAGTATTTTTTCAATACTTTTTTAAATTTGTCGGGAGAACAGACTTTTAATTGTGGTGAATATTTCCGTCAGCGAGAGACAATATGTTTAGAAATTAAAAAGTTATTACATTTTTCTCCTATAAAAGGAATTGTAGATACTCAAAAGAAAGTGTGTTTTATTAACTTTTTATAATGAAAGACAGAAGAAATACACAAGATCTAACAGACAGTTACATGAAATCCGCATCTAACAATAACCGAACAAAAGTAGAATTGGACGAAATTCGAAAATTGTTCCAGTGTTATTCTGGCTTATGTATTTACTCCACCGAATTTACGAACATAGTATAGATTTTTAAATTGTTTTTAATAAAAAATAATTAGTATTTTAAAGCACATTTTCTTTTAATAAATAAAAACCTGCATGTTAAATATTTGTTTTTCTAAATAGCAAATATTAACTCGCCACTTTTGATTTGTACAACTGAAAGGACAAAGACTACACATAAAAGATCGAAATGAAAGCGGTGAATCCATGTCAATAAATCTCGAGAGACTCGGATCACTTATAACTACAATGGAAATATAAGCCAAGATAAAGAAATGCAATATGTAAGTTAGTAATTATTGCAGTTATCCCAAAGGTATTTGTAATAAGCTTACGTCTTCAAATTCCATTACGTCTTATATTTATATCCGAGTTCGTTCGAACTTCTGAAGCGTTCTGTGTGATTTAATAAAGAAAATTAAAAATACTTAATTAAGTTGTTTTAATTTTTTATTGAAATTTGAAATTCGAAAAATGATTTTGATTAATTTTAATCTCTTTATAAATACAAAAATTCGGAACATATCTAATAAAATATAAATAAAATATTTATTATATCATCTCGTGTAAGTGAAATTTTTTGTGATGTAAAAAAATAAACCCTCGCCCATTGGATTTGACATTAAAAAGCTTGATATAAAATACAATCTTTGATCTAACTTTATGACAGCATGCGGAGATTATTTCTTATTTGAACACGCAAAAATAAAAGTTTTCATTTCCTGCATTTACCAGTCCCCTTATTCCCATCCAACGCGTTTTAAATTCCTTCGGCTCCGTATTCAAAGATTTACCGAACCATTTTCGATAAAAACCGTAATTAGGTATTATAGAGGTTGTCGGTTGCCATAATTGACATGCATTTTGGTTTTGTCATTAATCATTAACTAATAGGAGGAAAATATATTTATCCTGGGCGGCGCCAGCGTTCAATGATACCTCAACCAAGCGGAAGCTGATTAGCATCAGTTATCGAACGCCTAAAAAACTGTGATTAATATCCATAACGTATTTAAAAGAACATCGTTAATTCATAGAGATATTTTATGACGTTATCAACAGTTTGATTCTTTGGCAAATATTTAAATAATGCTTTGTAAACCTGAAGTATTTTTAAATTATTTGGGGAAGCGTTAATATACTGCAGTTAATATTTTTTTATTATTTACAATAAATAAGCAAACAGAATCAAATGTATTCTATAAGCTAATTTGTTAGTGTAGAACTAACTCATCGCTGTAAGTTCGTCAGTGGGAGGATCAGGACTCTTCCAGTAAAGGGACCTCAATATTTCATTATTTCATTTAAGATCTATGGGGAGGAGTCTTTTCAGTCGTCTATCTCTTTCTGGTTCTAGTAATGGTTGTATGATTAGCATGAGCCTCTAATCGTTCATGATGTTTGCTGCTACGCTTCTGGATTTCTTCTGTGATAAATGGTATGCCAAGATCTCTGTGAAGGGTATAATTTAATTCATACCAAGGTGCATCCACCATTGCTCGAAGTATTTTGGATTGGGACCTCTGGATTATAGTAATACTTCATTTGCTGGCACATCCCCAAAGGTCTATGCCATAGGTCCATATGAGTTTTATCACGGCTTTATAAAGTAGGATCTTGTTATCTATAGATAGATTTCCTTCCTAGTAAGATTAGATCCATTTGTTTCTTCTTTTTGACTACATGTTCTTTTCAGGTCAACTTTGGATCAATGTGCATACCAAGATAACTGATTCCTGCAAACCTTACTTCAAGAAATATGGCATTCTTCCCTTGCCCTGTATTTACATTCTGGATCTCTTATTGTATAACAATTTTTTTAAAAATTCGCACTTACATAACTATAATAAGAGGGACAAAGACCTCTACATAACCCCACTCAATAAACTTAAAGTTACTCAAAAGTCTCCCAGGTCGATGGGCATTCAAAAGTAAAATTAAAAGTATGTTACTGCAACAATGTTTTTATTCAGTTGATGAATTTCTTAGATTCTATAAACGTTCTACCTGATTTGGTGGCCTCCCTGTAACCTTGGACTCTAGTGCTGAACTGTTGTTTTCTGACTTTGTATTCTTTTATATGTATACATGTATTTGGTATTTTGTATCCCGTACTTTGTATTTTGACTATGCTGATGTTCCTGCTGGAATTTTAATGGCAACAAAGAATATTATTATTATTGTGCTTTTGGTATTAAAACATTATTGATAGTAACTGATGGACATTGGTCTGAGAGTGAAAGTCAACTGGGCAGATTTGGTCTTGTTAATTTTTATTTTTTATTTCTTGGTCCAATCTTCTAAAATATTTATATGGTGTTGAAGGTAGGCTGACGCAGTTGCTGGATCTTCATGACTGGATAAAATAACTGTATCATCTGCAAATGTTCCTGTTACAGTATTTTCTGTTGTATGAATCAAATAAAATATTGGCCCCAAAAACGCTTCCCCGTGGAACTCCGGAAAAGTGTCTGAGACTTCTCCATTGATTCTGGTTCTAAATTGCGCGTTAGTTAAGTAGGACCTGAATAATTTGAAGTAAGACGGAAGGTGATATTTTATTTTGAAAAGGAGGCCTTCATGCCACACCTTATCAAATGCCTGACTTATGTCAAGGAACACTGAGGGACAGTATTTTTTGTCTTCAAGGGATCTGTTGATCGTATGCACAATTCTGTGACACTGTTGGACGGTTGAGTGAGTGTGGCGGAAACCAAATTGGTGATGTGGAATTACATTTAAGGTGGGGCTCATTCTGTGTACCAAGAGTTTTTCAAGAAGTTTAGATATAGTGGATAAAAGACTAATGGGTCTATAAGAGATTATATGGTTCAGATGTTTGTCTGCCTTGGGCACAGATACGATTTATGCTACTTTAAGTTGTTTAGGCCAAGACTGAAGTCTCAGTATGGCTGAATAAGTGGGTTAGCATTATTATACCTTTTTTAGGAAGTTCTTTCAGCATTTTCCGGGTTTTTGTTACTTAAATGTTTGAAGATCTTGTTTGCTTTGATCATCGACTCAAAGATAATCAAATATTCGAACATAAAACGCAATGATTTCTTGTAATCTCCATGTACAGAGGGATCCAGTTAGGTCTTCGAACTACTGGTCTTTCATCCAAATCAACTGGGTTAAGTTGTCACTTTGACATGTCAAACGTGACAATATTTTTGACCCATTTTTAGTTAAATTACCGTCGAACGGTACACAGAAGAAGCCTCCTCGAAGATTGTGCTGTCTCTTAATAGAACCACAATCGGGCGTACCCTGGAAACGTTGAACGTGTTCAACGGCTAATTCTTCTAACACCGGACCTTTTTCCGGACACGGAAAGTAAGTATCCAAATCAACTGACTATATGTTGCCATATTTCCCATCTTTTACTGAAGAAAGCCTCAAATCTATTACATTGAGAAACTTTTTGGTGAGATCAGCAAAATGTATTATAGACAAGGACAACAATCTAGATATTTTAAGTAAATGCTTTGACATAACTAATGCCATATTTTTTTAATACGTAGCACGACCCAGTTAGTTTTGTCGTAATTCGTTTAGGATTTTTTAGAGATCCCTAAATTGCAAATCGAGAGTGTATGATATTAAAGGACCGACGCTGCGTGAAGTCTCGTGGAGTTAATTGCCAACATAACTAAATTATAATTCAATTCGCCTGCACTTCATTTTAGCTGTAACGGAGAACTTCTCAAATTCGAACATTATGAACGCGATACGATATCATCTCGTCACTTTATACAATTAGCGTACTAGCCAGCATATTTTTACCGTGTACACATTTAATGACATCAAAATCAAGTACAAATTTCGCATGTTGTAAATTGGATATTATGTGTGAAAATCGAAAATTATAAAGACAAAATTATGTAACTGCTAGACAGAACGGACATGCAGCAGTTTGGTGGGCGAGTTAATTTAGAATCATATAATCTAATTTTTAACGTCAGCGTAACCGAAAGTTATTATAATTGTACAGGGTTTCCGAAATTCCTGCCTTTTCTCGTGAACGGGGTTAATATTAAAAAAAAAAAAAATGCTATACACAAAAGTTGTATTGATCTAGCTCCTCTATCACATAAAACTAATGTCATTTATACCGGGCGTTCCATTTTCTCCCTTTTCGGTTTCCATATGAAAATCTACATTCATTTTGTTTAACTGGTGATACCTCTAAATTGCGTAGTTTTCGAGTTAAATGATTTTTTTTCATTGGACATTTCATAAAAAATTAATCGTGGTTAAATAAGAAAAGCTGTAGAACTGATAATTAGACATTTGAATAAAACATTTCTGAACTATTGACAGCTTTATTTGTTTATCGGCTGGTGGAAATCTTCTTTTCCGTCAAATGGAATATCTTATATCTGTCACTTTTATTTGTCGAAGAATAAAATTTTAGTCAATAGTATAGAAATCTTCTATTGATCTATCTCATTAGTGGACCTAATTAATTACAGTGAAAGCTCCCTTTGCGAATAGCTTCCATAAGCGGACATCTTCCAAAACCGGACAATTTTTCTGGAACCAAATTTTTGAGTTGTCATTCCTATGTAAAACACACTCTCATAAGCGGACGCTCCGTCGGACGAACACGGACAGCATAATTATCGCCGACAAGTTCGAAACGCTCCCAAGAGCGGACATGAAGCTCCAACTACGGACGAAAATTACATTAAAAAAAAAACTTCTCTCGATACGTGTAAATGCCGTGCGTTGCGTATGTTATTTCATTACTTTAGTATGTCTTCAAGAATGCTGCTGCTTAGCAATGGCTCTAACCATTTTTTTTTAACGTCAAGTGATAATTTGGACCATAAAGCAAACAAATTAAAAGGCGACGCGATACAGATTGATAAGATTTGTTTTGAGCAAAGGCCAAAGTAGTGGCGAACGACTTGAGATGTGATAAGTTTAACGCATCCGATGGATGGCTACAAAAATGGCAAAAGAAAGATTGACCATAATGTTTTGTGCAAACATGACTGTAGTCATTAGAAAAGCTGCTCGACCCCGGGCAATGAATATTTTGCCTGCTACTTGGACTTTCAATAAAAAGGCGTGGATGACAAGAATTAAAATGACTTACTGGCTTCTGGATATAGACAGAAGAATGGGAATTAAAAAACGTAACATTTTGCTTTTTCTGGACAACGCTGGGTCACATAATAGAAATCTATACCTGAAAACATATTTTTACCTCCTAACACCACATCTGTTTGTCAGCCCTTGGATCAGGGCATAATTCAAAATTTTTTTATCGTGCTCTGATTTTGAAACATATCCTTTCAAATGTGAATAACGTCTCCTCCGCCTCAGAACTTTCAAAATCGATTAACGTTTTGGAAGCTTTATCAAAAGGGTTTGAAACATGTTAACTCCAAATACCATTCAAAACTGTTTCGGCAAAGCAGGTTTTAAAAAGCTGAAGCTCAAGGGGTAGACCTGACACAATATGACGCAGAAGATGATCTATGATCTGCCATTGGCAACCCTAGCAGAGTTTTGGAGGAACTTTACTGAAATTGATCAATCTGAAAGCCAACTGGATGATGACTTTATTAATTTGGATCAAAGGTTATCAATTGAAGAGCAATTTAATGAAAATGGCAAATTACGACATTTTCCCATTTTTTTATATGCGGATAGCTCCCATAAGCGGACAAACATGTTGGAACCGTGACTGTCCGCTTATAAGAGTTCTAACTGTATTATAATTTAAATAGTAAAAATAGAATCCAACCAACTTTTCAATTTCAGTTAGTGGACGAACGTATAGTAAGTCAAATTATAATGGCAATGAATGTCTCGTCAGCAGGATCAGACGGATTGGCGTTGGTTATGATCAAACTTTGTTGTCCCTTCATATTAAATTATTTAGTACATAGTTATTTTTAATTCTTGTATATTAGAATGTGTATATCCCTCTTTATGGAAACATGCTCAAATCATTCCCTTACCAAAGTCTAAACAGTCAGAACATTCTGATCTACGATCAATTAGCCATACTATGTACTCTATCAAAAATGTTTGAAAAAATTTTGGTCAATCAACTTCAGCAGTATGTTAACGAATATCATATCCTTCCAGATTATCAGGCTGGTTTCCGTGCTGGGCACAGTTGTGAATCTGCTTTGTTAAATGTTAGTGACGATATTCTAAATGCTACTGATAGACTCTGGCTCTCCTCGACTTTGGTAAAGCTTTCGATACAATAAAACACAGGATTCTTGCCTCCGTCTTAAATTTTATCGGCCTTAGCGAGCGGGCTATTGGCCTAGTGAGCAGTTTCCTATCAAACCTAACACAATCAGTAAAAATTAAAAGTACCATCTCAAAAAGTCTTCATAACTATACCGGTGTTTCCCAGGGGCCTCACTAAGTCCCTTGTTGTTTTCGCTATTCACCAGCGACATGTTTAATTTTCTGCGGAGGTCAAGCTGTAATAGAGTGTTTAATAACGCACTTAACCTATATGTTTGTTTTGTGCAAAACTGGCTCCTTATTATCTGAATGTAGGCACAAATATGGAGATTATTTGCAAAACTCGCTGTATGTTTCAGAGATTCACTTGCACAACTAGCCGTCTGCTTGAGGACCAATGGGTATGCTCCCACGTCTCACGCACGCTTTGAATTTACTCGTATAGGTTATATGCATAAACGTCTTGTGTTGTCATTCGTTAATCATAACATCAATAACACGATTTGTTTATTTCCAAGCTATCTTACTTCAGCCAACAGATAAATTACAATAATTTAACGGTGGCTCGAAGACAAAATTGACCGAAATTGAGTCACCCAAAGATTCCAACTTAATTGCATCAGCTGTACAACATGCTTTAAACAATTTTTAGTTTGAAATTCCGTCAAAAAAAGTAAAATTGTTTGCAGATGGGTGTGGCGGGCAAAACAAAAATTCAATATTAATGACAATGGTTGCATATTGGCTTCTCAATGAAGCACCCGCGAGTAATTTATCCCTCCAGACAGGGTGTTCGGATTAATAGAAAGAGACAAAAAGGATTTCGATAATTGTGAAAACAACACACTACGATAAATTGATCGAGAAGCATGCTACAGTTAGAAAGTTGGATCGCGATTGGCACTTGTACGATTGGAGGTCTGATAGTAAGAGGATTATAAAACCTCCAGCGTCATGGCATTTTGATATTAACAACACCAAGCGTTTTGTTTTGTCTAAAGATCGAAAAGGTACAGTTATGATCCGGGGTGAATTAAACTATTGTAATTCGTTTGGAGCAGCAAAAGGTGTCTGTAAAAAAAATCTAAGAATTGCGTCAATATTCCAAAGTACCGCTTGGAAAGAAGCTGAAAGGTGACAAAAGTACCATTGATACGTTGCTGGCTAAACACTATGGTGATAACTGTAGAAATCTTCCAGAACTTGTATTGTACAAGATGTATCTGACTAATAACCGTGACGAAGAAGACGAAGAAATTGATGCAACTGCCCCAAGATGCGAGAATTAAGATGACAATTTTGCAATTTAAAATTAATTTCTTTGCTTTTTGTTTAGTCAAGACTCAATTACTTATAATTTTTTTAATGTTTACAATTTTTGTATGCGTCAAAATTTTGAAAGTATTTTTTTAATTTATATTTTGTATTAAAGTACTATATTTTGTCTGTATTTTTTTGAGTACCAATTCAATACGCTGTCTAAAAAGTATTGCGCCTTTTGCTCACAAGATAGTATTAGTGCCCTAAATCTCAGGGTAGATGAGTCGCAGCTGGGCAGGCCGACGTCATTTGAGAGCTGGCATTTGAAGCTAGTAGATGTGCAAAAATGGTTGGATTTCTTATTCTCAAGACGTAAGGTATTTCGCCATGAAGATGAGTGAACTTTCCGCAAAACTGCGCTACATTTTAAAATTTTATTTCGATAAAGGCACAAATGCTGCATAAGCCGGTGAAGAAATTTGTGCTGTTTATGGGCAAGATAATTTTTCAAAAGCAACGGCCAAAAGATAGTTCAGTGGCCTTCGTTCTGGAAATTTCCATATTGAAGATGCTCTTCAAAATGGGTGACCAATCACAGAAAAAGTATATGATATTATGGCAAAAGTCGAGCAAGACCGGCATGTAAGCAATCATGACATCGCCAAGGACCTAAAGATCCATCACCAAATAGTGTTTAAACTATTTGGAGAAAGCTGGCTATAAAAAGAAGCTCGACGTTTGGGTGCCACATGATCTCTACTGAAACGTAATGAACTCGAGCCATTCCTGAAGCGGTTGATAACGAGTGATGAAAACTGGATAACCTACAACAATGTGCAAAAAAGATCGTAGTCGAAGCGATGAAAAGCTCCACAGTCTGTGGCAAAGCCCACACTGACGCCTATGAAGGTTATGCTGTGCGTTTGTTGGGATTGAAGGGGCATCGTATATCATGAGTTCCTGCCACCAGGCAGAACTATAGACTCGGACCTGTACTGTCGACAATTAGAGCGATTGCACCTAACAGATCAAAAGAAACGGCTGGAACTTGTCAACAGAAAGGGTGTAGTATACCACGCTGATAACTCCAAACCGCAAACATCTTTAAGGACCCGTCAGAAATTGAGAGAACTTGGCTGGGAAGTTTTAATGCATCCACCGTATAGCCCGGACCTGGCATCACCAGACTATTATTTGTTTCGGTCTCTGCAGAACTCCCTGAATGCTATTCCACGTGGCTAGCAATGTTTAAATGGTCATTACATACACTTAATGCGTTTGGTAACTAACAGTTTTTCGTTGATTGCCAAAAATTAAGTTGGAAGCATTTGGCAAGTTTTGCAAATATAGGACTCGTTAAATCGAAAGAGATGAGTATCTATATAGAATGAATTGTGACTCTGTTGATATCAGCATAAGTGTACCTACTTTTACTGTTCACTTACCGATCTCTCTTTGTAATTATCTCTGGCCAGAAGGCTGTTCAACGAATTTTTACTAGGAATGGGAAACGAACTGATAAAACATCATGTTGATCATCAGTTTTGAATGAACCCATTATACCGAAGCAAAATTTACATTAAGTAGCAAGTCGTATATCTCGAGTACAACATTTATTCAAAATGAAAACATTGAACGTATTATTAAATCACCGAAGTATCAAAAATAACCTCAATCTATTATTTTTTGGTATCACTTCTAAATGAACCCACTATAAGAAGCGGAATTTATATTAAAAGTGCATTATCGTTAAGTATGTGAAATTACGGTAGCAAGTCGCCTATCTGGAGAACAAAATTCATTGAAAACAATACATATGGCAATACAAATCAAATTAAACAAACTACGAGTCAAAATAACGTAAAGGCAATGAAAACGACATTATCGCTTTGAAATGAAGCCAATTAACCTATCCTCACCGAATTGATTTAGCGAGTTACAGATTTGATCCAATTTGTCACACCGAATCATGATATCGACTCAACGCTAAATTGCGAAGACCGACTTTGCGAATGAATCCGGTTCATCGGAAATTCAATAAACGGAAGAATATAAGAGATACGCAGCGTTACCATTCAAATAGATCCAAATGTAATAAACTAACTGGTTGAAGTACGTATGCTTGCAGTTGGAAACTTTTTAATATGAATATGACTTCAATATGAGTTCATTTACAATGTCACTTATTAGTTTCTATTGAATCAAAAAGCGTAGGAAATAATTATAATTTCGTTTAAAGTAATATAATTCAGAGCTAAACAGTTCACACGTTTTGACGTACATTTTAATATCAATAAATACGTGCGATTTCCCAATTATCCGAGAAATATTTTAATATAACTTCCGGTATAAGCGGAAATTGAAATAGATACATTTCATCTACCGCAACTTTTTGTTTAAATTAAACATAAAATACGAGGTATGAGAAGTCAGACACATTTGAAAGAGTAGGGATGTATCTAGAGCCCATCGTTGTTCTCTCTGGTCGTAGACGAAGTGTTAAAGGATGCAAAGAAAGATATTAAAGCTTATGAAATAGGATACTGGAATATGGAATAAATAATGATATCAGAAATCTGTTATATAGATGATATACTTGCTAAAGACGAGGAAACACTAAATGAAAATCTTGAAGTTTATAGAAAAGTATTAGAGAAAAATTCTAAAGATAAACGCAAAAAAAAACGGAACCCATGGCGGCATCAAAAGCCGTACAATAACAGACAGCCCAACTAAAAGGATAAATCTTAAGACAAACACAAACACTCAAATACCTAGGATAATATCGCAAGAAGAGAAATTAGATGAAGAAATCAGAGAAAAGGTTACAAAAAGAGGGCGGTTATTCAACAGTATCAAAAACTAATTCCTAAGGAAATAGGAAATACATAATAAATTAGTAACCCCTATGCTGACGTACGTATCTGGGACGTGGATACTAACTGAAAAACACAAAAGTAAATTGCCACTGAAATTAGATTTGTGAGAAAAATAAGAATAAAAGACTGCATAAAACAAAAAATGCAACAAATAGAAAGGTTAAAAGTAAGAGAAATACACCTGGAAAGGATGGAGAATTCAAGATTACTGGATGGCAGACCAAGGAAAAGATGGTTAGAGGGCGTGAAGCTGCGTAAAGAAGAGGAATCATGTGGGAAGAAGTGAGAAGAGCAGTACAAGAAAGAAATGGAAAGCGATATGGAAGATCCCAGCTAGAGACAACCCAACCTCACCCACCAATGCTTTGCCCCTGAGTGTGTATTATTCTTCTACTTATAAAGTTCAGAAGTATAATTCCATTCTCGTTGCATTCTATTATATTGCTCTGTTACATGACTGACAGCAATGTGATTTCTGACCATATATCTTCTTCTGGCCGGGTTACTGCTATGATAGCATAACAACAGATCACCTAGGACTTTCGTCCATTTTCGTCTTAGATGACTTTATGGGTTGCCGCCGCCACTTGCATAAATCTCTTCTTACGATGTTATGTTTTCATCATGGGTAGCATTATGGTTCCCATTTAAATTTACAGGAATCATTGTTTCCTATTAACGTTAATTTAAACGTGTCGACAAGTTGGAAGCGTCGTTAGGAGAGCT
Source organism: Lethrus apterus (assembly GCA_018397195.1). Lineage (NCBI taxonomy): Eukaryota > Metazoa > Arthropoda > Insecta > Coleoptera > Geotrupidae > Lethrus > Lethrus apterus. Next base: position 7,130 of record JAFFZR010017565.1, on the reverse strand, counting down.
AGGATGGAACCTTGCTGCTCCTTTATTCGTTTGCGTATAGTTTTACGTGTTATTATTATATATATTATGAAACTCCTTACTAGCTTAAGGTTTTCCTTTTCTTATGAGGAACAGATGTATGTAGATTTAAGATTTACTTTCCTTCTTTATTATAATAGGTGCTTTTTGATTTTCGCGTATTGACAATTCAGTCAAGTCTCGTTTTTCAAAATCTATATTTCTTGCATAGATTTTTCTATGTCACATCAAATTATTTAATTATACTTTCAGCATTTGTAATCAACCCTATTTCACTTGCGCATTTCATTCAATTGTTGGGTTTAACAACGGATTTATTCACTTATTATTATTTTAGATCATCACCAAACTGGGTTTGTTATTTTCTACATGCACGGAATTCCTTCAAGCACACGTAGGGTATTATATTTCAATATTGAAATTTCTTCGCGCTATATTACAGCTGTTTATTATTATGCTTTTCTGTATTATTGATATTAATTTGGCTGATAAACCAAGGTTGATTAGAGATTGCAGTAAGCTGTTAGGGACCGTGGCTATTGACGATACAACTATTGGAACTATTTTTACACTATTTAGGTGAAGACTTTCTTTAAAATATTGCGATAGGGAGATGTACTTTTCTATTTTCTCTTTGTAATTATTTTCGTGGTTGGTGGGCGTTATTACCGAATAGTCTACAATAATGGCAGATTTTTCAGTTTTATGTATAATGATCAGGTCTGTTGTGTTCAACTGGTATATCCGTCAGAACAGATCTATCCCAGTAGATTTTGGCGTCGCTGTTTTCCATTACACTGTCTAGATTGTATTTATAATATGGTGTGAGTATTTTTATCAAGCCTGCATTAAGTGCCAAGTTATAATGAATTATTTTTCTAATATCATCATGCCTTTTTCTATAGGTAACAGGTTTGGGTGGGCAAATTTCGATGTTTTCATAGGGAATTTCGATAATCATAAGAGATACAGAAAAATTACCCTACCATCCTCGATCGCTTTTTTGGAGAAAAATTCAATGGTGAAATGTTCGCTATCGTCTTTTGTTTTCGAGTTATGAGCAAAAATTCGATTTTTTCAATTTTAGTTTTATGGCCATATCTTGCTTATTTGGAAAAATGATGGAAAATAATGTCCACGTTCTTCAGGCACTTTTTTGATAAGAATGTGGTGGCGTTATTAGTTTTTTGAAAAACTTTATGGTACTGGTAGTTATCGAAATTCCCTATGAAAATATCGAAATTTGCCCCTTGTACATTCATTTTGGACATATATTGTGTTCTGAAATTATTGTTTAGCACCTTTATTACAATAATACAATGAAATATTGGGCAGTATTTAGAGCGAGTCTGGCAAGGTTGTATCAACACAACCTTGTTCGGATCGTATGGGTGCCAGATCACAAAGCCATTGAAGGCAACGAGGCAGCGGATCAGTTGCCTAAAGAAGGGGCAGTTTGAAGCCTATTAGGACGGGGCCCCTGGAATAAGGAAGTCGAGGCTCTTTATTAAGGGACCTTCGACTGGACCCAGGCTGGCATGGTTGCTCCAACTCAACAAGGAAAAATTGGGGCGCATAGTGGGCTTGGTGACAGGCCACAATCGCCTGAACAAGCAAGCACCTTCACACTATGAGGGTGATAGAACACGAAATGTGCAGGAAGTGTGGAAAGGAGGAGGAGACCTGAACTAATATCCAATGCGACTGCGCTTCACTGGAAGTGCTAAGATATAGGTATCTCGGAAAGCAATTCGTTTTGCCGGACGAGTTATGGGAGCTGGAGGTTGACAGGCTGCTTGCCTTTGTTCAGGCAGCCGGGTTCCCCTAGCAAATCCTGTATGATGCAGATGCACAATGGGCCAATTGGCCTAAGTGCTGCGGACCCCTTTGGAGTCTGACCGTATTTCTATAATAATAACAAAAAATTGGTATTTAAAATTGGGAAAATACTGAAAAACCAACATTTTGGATTCCGGACATGATTTTTATTTTATTTTTATTTAACCCTTTTTGTTCTGCCACCTCAACAGGTCGAATTCAATTACAAATTGTGGCTGCAAAAAGCCGACATTTCGTCTACTATCGCAGTGGACATCTTCAGGGTTAAAGAATAAATCAAGTTTCAATATTCGTAAAGTATTAACGAAAAAAGGTAAAATGTTGGCATTCTACGAGATTTGTAGATTTTATATCTCTTCCACACGAATTTTATCGCGGTCGTCGCTGCACAGTAAGCGTATTACGCGAAAAACATAATAAAGTCAATTTGCGATAAGGTGTCGAGCTCAAATAGGTAGGTTATTCACATACACCTTCGAGCTATAAAAGTACATCACAAACTCGTCGTACGAGCTCGCGTGTAAAACAATTTTATCTCAGTTAAAAAAAAAAAAAAACAGAAATGTAAATATTGTAAATCTATAAACTGCAGTTTAATATTTCTGTGGTATAAATATATACGTCGCTTTGGAAAGAAGTACAAACAACGTATTCCTCCAATATGCATTTATCTTATGGTGCGAAAAAAAACTCTGATCATAGCAACTACATAGTTGCGATCAAGTGGCGCGAATAAGGAAAAGGAAAAGAAATCCTGTAGTGGGAACCATTGATAATACAACCAATGAAAACTTGAACCAAGAGCAAAATCATCAAGAAACAAGTGTGAATCAAAGGGAAGAAGAGTTCCTGAAAAACCTGAATTTTGCGCGAACTGCAAAATCGAGACCAACGAACATACATTTTAAATACCGTGATTTGCTGTTTAAAACTAAAGCAAAGTACGAAGGACATAAGCTACAAGAGGTTGTATTAATTATTGGAGCAATTGGAACCACGATGAAATGATTCAGGAATTAAAGAGAATTCCTGCATGTGAAAAACAAGGAAGAACTGTTAATAAGTATAATACAACAGGGATCTACCAAGATTATTAATTAAATCTACTTCCAGATCATCTAACAGCATGGGCATGTCATCACATTCCATGATACATTGAACGAGTGTAAGCCAAGATAGTTCTAGAACGCTACAAAGGTTGTAAGATAAAAATGAAAGGTACTTCAACAAGAAATTTACGTACCGTTTATGGTCTGAATTATTTATTTTGTTATCTAGTATAATATCAACATTAAATTTTCAGATCGATTTTTTCAAAATTTTTTTAGTGCATCCTTATGTTTTTACGGCCATAAAGGGTAGAAAAATCACTATCGGATTCAATTAAAAAAAAATGTACTTTGTCATTTCAATTTTTTTTGATGACGTCATAACTACAAAACAAATGAAAGTCGGAAGGTGAATCATCACACATATTAATGTGTATTTTTAAAAAATAAGATCGACCTGTTTCAGCGTTTTTTAAAAAGTCCTCCTTTTTTTAAAATATTCCATACTTTAATCCCACCTGTATAGTGTATATAAACTTTGTGTATTTTCTCGTTTTTAATGTGAAATTTGTATTGTACTAGAATAGGATAATAAAAAAAAAAACAAAAATAATAATAATAATAATTTATTTATCATCCCTTACGACATATAAATGTGTTATGGGGTTGAATTTGAATCACTTTGTACAATCGTCAATAAAGTGAACTTATGATTATTTCACAGAAACATTTCCCAGAAATAAATTGTACAAAACTACACAACGATTGATGAAAAATTTAGCAGTAATTTTTCTGATTGCAGAATAATCGAGGTTGTGACAATCATTTGAGATGATTCTTATCAAGGTTAACACATTTAGCGCGAAAATAATTGGCACGTTTCCGTTCGACTGCAAACACAAAAACTGTACTACAGAGTTTTGCAAAAATGGCATGGTAGTTATGATAAGAATGCTCGTTTCTTTCCGGAAAATTAAATGAAACAAGTTTTTTAAACTTTCTCAATTAAGAAGAAAAATGGTTATTTGTTTTATATATCGTTCCATGATGCAGTCATAATCTGGGACTCACCCTATTTTTTATTTAAACATCCAGGTTTAAAATTTATCTGGAAATAAACTTACTGAGAATATAAGTCGTGTAAGAAAATTTAGCCACTTATTATTCTACAGGCGAAAACGGGGCAAAATATTTTAATTTATATTCGTCGAACAAATTTGAACAATTTTCTCACACTTCGTACATATTTTACTTTAAGTTTAAATGGGATTATAAAATCCAAATCGCAAACTCGATTCGTTTAAATTTATCACTTAGAAAATTTTTTTAAATATGATTTCTTAACTTTATTTTTGTTGAATTCCTAGAATATTTACACACTATTTATTGATAATCTACAATTTAGGGTTTTCCATGTTGAATTAAAGGAAATGCTTCACTTTGCAGACATATAATTGGATAGTTGCGTAGTTTTGAAATACGTATTTATTTACATTAGCGTTTAAAGATTATGCTTCATTTTTTCCTGCGAGGCAGAATCTGACTTACATAGACAAAAATTTTGTGACTTGCAACAATATAGAGAAGCAGCAAGAAACAAAGAGACCATCTTCATTCAACTAACTAATCAACGACAATAACTACACAATTTAACAATTCAAGAGAAAAACGATTGTTTGACAGTTAAATAGAACTGACTGTTTAGCAGGATTTTCGAATGTAAATCATACCAATTATTAACCAGTAACAACAGCGTAATTTAAATTTGGCGCCATGAGTTTCTGCCTCACAGGAATAAACTATAGTAGTAGTTATATAAACCAATAAAATTTACTAGGTCCCCTGTGCGTTTCTAAAAAATCATAATCTACAGAAACAACCACGTTTGCCGAAGAATTTTGAATAAATCTATTATTAAGTTTGACGACAACGAGGAGATAAAACTCGTTAGTTCGTCTGAAAGTGTTGCAGAAGAAAGCCATCCGTGCAGTACTTTTAAAGTACTACTTGAAAAAATTAATAGTTTACAAGAACAACAAATTAATAGTTTACAAGAACAACTTAAAGAAAGCCAAAAAACAATAAAACGTCTTCAAATTCAAAACATGACCCTAGAAATTATAATTTTAAGGTAAAGCCGACCACTTAAAGAACAACATTTATTTTTAACTTTGGTGACTTACTTTTAACATATGTGTAAATTTATACTTTTGAAATGTCCTGTATTTTTTGTAGTGTAAGTGTAGTGTATGGATTTGTACTTGTAAATAAAAAAATCCACAAGAAGACGTAAAATTTGACAACATTTATGAGTGGGGTCAATCATGAACATAATCATGACGATCATGCTTGTGGAATTGAATCGAAAGAAAAAAAATGCTTGTGATGAATGTGTATAAATCATTAATTTCTGTGAAATAACCTGAAGAAAATTTTTATTTATTTGTTTATTAATCCCACGCCCACAGATTATCAAAAAGAAATCTGTGAAAAATAATCCATTTAATGACTAGTTGGAAAAGTATGCTTACTGAAAATGGATTTCAGGTTTATGTTAGAACTTTTAAAACATTTTATTCAAAAAAAAAAAAAACATATCGAATAAATAAGAATTTGAATTATTAACTATTTCGCTTCACAGCGAAATTACAGTAAATTTTATTTAATAATCATCTTAACAGATAATTCCCAATTAGCGGTCTTCTAGTTGCGGCCAAGATCGAATTGCGGTTGTTATAACTTATTCCAAAATCAGCTGCAAGCATTAGGGCAACGTAGAAAACCTATTCGGAAGGCCAATGCAAAGCAACATTGTAAACTTCATCTCTCAAATGAAATTGGAAAGTTTCAACTACGATTTGAACCTTAAACTTTGAGATTATTAACCTCTGAGTAAGAAAATCAATTTATAATTGAAATTGAAATATTCTTGATTTACAAAAAATAATGTACCAAAATAATAATAATTAATAGGTTTAACATTTACAGTTAAATTTCTGAAGAGGCAGGAGAGTACAACTACTCCAGTTATTCTGCAAGTTGATCAAAGTTTGAACCACAAAAAAATCAATCATTCATTCATTCATTGGTGAGAATGATTATTGTAAGTTTCCTCTATGCGATCAACAGGTTTGCCGTCGAACAACAAGTAGTAACATGCTCTCTACTTACATGCGGGTGGTCAGGTGTCACGGCTCTGGACTGACGCTAGTCCATGGCGGGCAGGTCGCCCAGGCGCCTGCCGCCTTGCTGTGCCCGTCGCTTCTTCTGTACTCGCGCCGCCGATCGCACGTTACGCGTGCTGTCGATGATTGCACGCGATTGCGCATCTACCACTCTTGCAACACGCGTGGACTGCCATCCACTGGGTCTACGCCGCTGATATCAACGCCGCCGGCCCACTCTTCGACGCTTCATTGGTCCAACGACGCATGTCATTTATCGGCGTCGTGGTCACCGTCACCGTCGAGAAAGGATTCCTCACATACCGATCATCCCAGAACTATCCCATAAAATTATGAAATATCCCTTAAAATTAACTAATAAAAGCTCGTTGCCATGACAACCAGCTTTTTAAAGATGGAGAATTATGTTTTTAGAATACAAATTTTTACATTATGAAAAAGATCATTTTTCTCTAGTTGCGATGGGCCTTGCAATAATGTCTTCGCAACGTTTAACATCATTCATGGTTATTTAACTAATTTAAATGATACATACATACAGTGCGTACCAAATGTATGGAACCGGCCTTGTTATTCCAAAACTATTCAAGCTAAATCGATAAAATTTAATATGCATGCTGTTTACAAAGCCTTCTATTATTTCCACAGTTTTGTTATTTTTTTAACTGACAAGTTTTGGAGCAGCACAGCCAACTTGATTTTTTTTAAATGGGAAGGGGGGTCAAATCGCATACCGTTTGAAAGGTATTTTCAAGTAGAGTTCAGCGATATGCCGCTTGACATATTTATCTCTAAAGATAACTTCGCTATTGTAAATTAAAGATTGGGAGTAGGTATTAACTGGATAACTGAAGATTTAGTTAGCACTGAAAACAATGGTTAGTTTATGTTGTTTAACGAACGTCAAAAGCTTAAAACTGTGTCCGAAGTGCTAAATTATGGAGCATCTTACAGAAAAAGAACGTATAGAAATCTTGATGATGATAGGATACGATGATAGAAGGCGCAGTCATGCAGAAGTACCCGATTTGTTTAATGC